>ML319353.1:0-41885 GCA_005239505.1 Nicotiana paniculata | reverse complement strand
TATATTAAAAACCTGAATTTGAATTAAAGGATAATTTTGAACTAATAGATAAAGTTTTTAAATTTGAATTAAAGTAAAAAAAAATTATCTTTTATTATCATATTATCATACTAAATTCGGTTAATGTTCATATGAAATCGTATTGGAAACTTTTGTTAATTTTATAAATAAACGTAACATCTATATTAAAAAGCTCAATTGACAACCATGAAAAAGTTTCAAAGTTTTAAATTCAAAATTTGAGTTTTATCAAATTGTTATTTTTTTGGATTGTTTGTTATTGTAAAAAATTGGGATTATCATTTGGAATTTGTATATAATTTTGAGGAAGTTTGATCAAAATTAGAGGAGATTTTGGTTGGAATTTCTTATTGAAACTCGAGGAGGAAGACATATATAAGTTATATGCAAATCGTACGTAAATTATATGTTTTGGTTAGATTTTCTTTCTTGGGGTTAAATAATGCCTTCATTGAACGTTGATGTGCAAAAAGTTACATATTAAGTTATTGTATGGAAGTTGTATTCAAGTTGTATTTTTTTGACCGAATTTTATACAACAAAAAGTTGTATACAACTTGTATATGTTGTATATTTTGACGGGACTTGTATATATTTCGGAAAAAAGCTCTAGCTCATTTTAAGGTAAAATATTAGTTTGTATGGTTATTTTTTGGACCACTTATTAATATTTAGTCACCATTAAGAATGTAATTAAGAAATAATTACTTTTAAGGTATAAATAATATATACACAAAAATATTCTTAGCTAAAACATGGAACAAGTCGAACACTCCATATTAGAGTTTGCAATTTTGACAAGTAGGACTTCAGCACATATTGTGTTGTGCTGGAGTCAAAAATTTTCAGACACCGCTTGCATCAATGCAGAGGCGGAGCTAGGATTTGAAATTTATGGGTTTGGAATTCTAATTCTTTTAAGTTTTAAATTAATAATTTGTACGCATTCAATGGATTTCATTAGATAAATACAAATTTTGAATCAAAGTTATTGGGTTCAACCAAACCCATACACGAAGAGCTAGCTCTGCCCCTGCATCAATGTATATCTTGTTGGTATTATTCCTCTTTAGGCGTTACTCTAATTTGATAATGCAAAGAACAAAAAACACTTCCAATCTACAATCAGTCCGTGGTTAATTATCATACCTCCCCACCACTTCTTTGTTGTAACATTTCCAGATTTTATGTATATGCAGAGTGGGAGAATGAAGTTACTACTTCATAAATGATTCACATTCATTCATATGACAATTTCTTATTTTTCGTGATTTCGATTGTGAAAAGATATAACTTTTCAGAAGGTTTGAAGTTACTGTTTTTATGATAATTTTGTCATTAAACCAAAATAAATGTTACATAACATTAACTCATATTTGTCCTCTTACGATTTTCTGATGGAAGAAAACGTAAATGATTTGCCTATATAAACATCATCATTTGTGAGCTAAAACACCAACGAAAAATACTATTCTCTCATCCTCTCAAAAGACTATTCTTCTTCCTATTTTTCCTGGGCAATTGTTTTTGCAAACTCCAAACTTTCAGCCACGAGTGCACGTGTTTGGAAGTACTGTGGAACCTTGGCCAAGTTTTTTTTGAGGCAAAAACACTTTTTTTTGGTCAATAATATTTTTTCCCAAAACTAAGGTGTTTGGCCAAACTTTTGAAAGGAAAAAACGTACTTTGGAGGAGAAGCAGAATAAGTTTTGGAGAAGCAGAAAAAATAGCTTCTCTCTAAAGCACTTTTAAAAAAAATAATTTTGAGAAAATTACACTAAAAAACAGTTTTTCAAAACTTGAACAAACACTAATTGTTGCTCAGAAGTATTTTTCAAATTAATTAACCAAATACAAACTATTTCTCACCAAAAATACTTTTCAGAAAAGTATTTTTAAATAAAGCACTTCTCAAAATAAACTAATTTTTGAAGCTCGGCCAAAAGGGCCATAAATTAGAAAGGCACAACAATGCTAAGGTGGAATGGATAAATGTTGCGCACGGAACCCAATTGTGGTTAAATTTGACAAATAGAACAAAAATAAGTCAAAAAGAAAAGTACTGAAATATGTATAACGCCACATAGTGTGGCGTTATATACTTTTTTTTCCTGACAGACGGGTATAACGCCATTATACCCGGCGCTATACACTAAAAGCAGTACAAGGCTGCCCAACCCACTAGTTGAAAGGTAGATGTGAAGTGAGTTTTGTCCTTGAGGTACAAGGTTCAAATCCCTACACCAACATTTTTATATTTTCCTATTTCTTTTTCATTTTTTGTTTCCTTTCATTATTTTGTTTAAGTGTTTAGATATAAATACGTCAATAGAGAAGCTATTTATTATTTCTTTAAAAAATAATCGATACTTTTAATAGTTGTTATTTTGTGTTATACGTAAAACAAAATTATTTTTTTTCTTTTATTTTCAAATTAGAATTATAAGTTTTATTTTCAAATTAGAATTTTGGTATAAAATAAAACTTATAATTCTAAAAATTGTAACATAAAATTAAATTTTATTTTTATATCTATAAATTATTTAGATTATAAATTCTCACGTATATAAAACTCAAGAAAATATGAAATGGTAAATTTGGAAAAGTGAGGATGTTTGTTTGACCTATTAAAATATAATCCACTTTATTAAAGTTGAAATCTTAAAAATAAATATTTTCTTTTATTAAAATGGGCATGTTTGGTACTGATGCTCTGCTCAAGCAGTGTTAACCTTTCTCAGAATTATTACAATCCAAACATCTTCATACTTATAGCCAAACAAAAACTAATTAACAAAATACTTTTTCCAATAATTAAACATTGCTATAAACCTGTAGAAAGAAAAAATAACCTGAACAAGTTCCATGAAAAAGTGAACATCCTTAGCATAAAGTTCAGCAGAGAGATTTTTGACAGCAGAGAAGAATTTTGGTATAAAATAAAACTTATAATTCTAAAATTCTAATTTTAAATAAAACCCTATAATTCTAATTTGAAAATAAAAGAAAAAAATAATTTTGTTTTACGTATAACACAAAATAACAACTATTAAAAGTATTGGTTATTTTTTAAAGAAATAATAAATGGCTTCTCTATTAAAGTATTTATATCTAAACACTTAAACCAAATAATGAAAGGAAACAAAAAATGAAAAAGAAATAGGAAAATATAAAAATGTTGGTGTAGGAGTTTGAACCTTGTACCTCAAGGACAAAACCCACTTTATATCTACCTTTCAACCAATGAGCTGATCAGCCCTATACTACTTTTAGTGTATAGCGCCGGATATAACCGTTATACCCGTCTGTCAGAAAAAAAGTATATAACGCCACACTATGTGGCGCTATACATTAACGGCACAGCTACCGTTAATGTATAGCGTCACATAGTGTGGCGTTATATATATTTCGGTACTCTTTTTTTTGACTTATTTTTATTTTATTTGTCAAATTTAATCACAATTAGGTTCCGTGCCCGATAAATGTTGGTATGACCATAGTAGGTTGTGAAGTGGCTATATGTTCAATGGTGATGGTACAAAAGTGGCTAGAAATAATTGATGTATGAAGGACGTTGTAATGACGGTTGTCAGTGGAGGTGGTGACAAGGAATTGAAGTTGTTGGCAATGATGGATACTATTAAGAAAGTTGTAGTTTCGTAATGGAGACTGGTGGTGATAGATATATTATTCCAAGTTAAGATTATGTCACTAAATAATTTAAGCAAAAAGAAAATTATAAATTGAATTTTAAACAAATAATACACTTATATAATATGAGTTAACCCATATTTAACCCATCAATTTGACACCCAATACGTTTTAAACCGACACAAAATATGAGCGTGTTTAGATCCAATTCATTTTTGCTCAACCCATTTTTAATCCACCCAAATATGATCTATTCAGCCCATTTCCACCACTATTGCAAGCTTATTGTGACAGTGATTGAGGATCCTATCCTGACAGTAGAAGATCTGTTTCTGGATTTTGTATTTTCTTTAGTGGTAGTTTGATTGAATGAAAGTAAAAAAATAGGTAATGGTTTTTTTCAGAGATTTCTAAAATTTTAAAAATAGGAATTATATAAAAATATATGCCTATACATGTTGCACAGATGGCAGCATTAAATGGGTTCATTCAGCTAATGGATTACTATAGTGGTGGCCCAGTCCACTCAAAATAAAAAAAATCATAATTTTTAGTTGCTCTCAAAAATAATAACGGACAAAATATTTTTTTTTGTATATACGTGTCACGACTCAAACTATCAAGTTGTGATGGCGCCTATCGTGGTACTAGGCAACCCGACTCACTACCAAAACAACGCAATATTTCATTTCAAAAATTATCCTTCAAGCTATTTAATCAATAAATCTTTCACAAGAAATTCAAATAAAAAAAAATACGAAAATAAGGGCCAGACATCAGGTGTCACTAGTCATGAGCATCTACAAAATCTGTCGGATAGTTCTAAGACTAATACAGTATGGAAAACAACTAAAAATAGCTATAGGAAGATAGGAGGGAGAAGAGCATGTCTACGATCGCCATGCAGCTACCTTGCTAACTCCAACGGATCCGCGATGGATGAAATCAACACTCGCTAGCACGTCCAGTAACACCTGGATCTGCATACAAGGTGCTGGGAGTAACGTGAGCACGCTAACTCAGTAAGTAACAACTATAAATAAAGGCTGAGTAGTAGTGTTGAGCAGTAAAAAAACATAAAGTCCACATCATGAAACCTCAGTAAAATACAACATGCTTTCAAATCAGTATTTGAGTCAAATCATCTCGTTTAAAAATCCAGTTTCGATGAAAAATCATTTAAAGACATTTTCAACAGTTTCGACAGAGGCTCAATGCAAAATAGAGTGAGAATGATGAAAACATAAACAACCCCGCGGGCAAAACATCACTCATATACAACCCATCGGGCAAGCCTCAAAGTCACTCGTAACAGCCCCTCGGGCATACCTCACCATCGCTCATGCCTCCCAGTAACTCGACACTCGTCACTCGCACTCAGTAGGTACCTACGCTCATTGGGGGTATGTACAGACTCCGGAGGGACTCCTTCATCCGAAGCGCTATATCAAGCCAAATCATGGCATAAATCACCGAGGCCCTCGGTCTATATCAAACATGCTGCGGCGTGCATCCCGATCCCATAAATATTCTCACAAAATAAAGCCCTCGGCCTCACTTACTCATACTCAAGCCACTCGAGTATTTCAGTAAAAACAGGGAACTCAGCCCAAAATAACTTTCATATGCATCAAAACAGAGTAATAAAATTGAGTTACGCAGTAAACGGGTATAATCATGACTGAGTATAGATTTCTAACCGAAAACATTGAGAGGATAGTAAGAAAAGGCCCCCAAGGGTCCAAACAGTATTGGAACAAGGCCCAAACATGGCTTTCACCCCAAGTTATAGAAATTCTTTCTAAAACACATAATCATTATATAGTTTCAACAAAATATACAACTCTACAGTTGCTACGGGACGGACCAAGTCACAATCCCCAATGGTGCACGCCCACACGCATGTCATCTAGTGTGATGACCCAAGGGGTCATCTTATGAATTAAGACATCATTCTGGGCTCACTAGCCTTAAAAGATTAATTTTATTTACCTCGATTTGCATGCGCAGTCCGGGTGTAAAACCGGAAAGCTTTTATGTGAAAATATAAGAAATAATAATTTTTAGAGTTAAAAATTTGATTTTGGTTGGCTTTGGTCAGGGTTTCAAGTAAACGGACTCGGATCCGTGTTCCGACGGTCCCGGAAGGTCCGCAGTAAAATATGGGACTTGGTCGTATGCCTGGAATGGGATTCCGAGGTCCCTAGCTTTAGAAATCAATTTTTAAAGAAAATTGTTATACTGGTTTTTATAGAAAATAAAAAAATAAATTAATATTTGAACTCATTGGTATCGGCCCCGTATTTTGGTTCCGGAGCTCGGTACAGGTTTGTTATAATGTTTAAGTACTATCTGTGAAATTTGGTGGGAATCGGAGTTCGTTTGACGTGATTCGGACGTCCGTTTGAGAAAATAGTGAATTTGAAGTGTTCTTGAGAAAATCATGAGTTTTGAGGTTAAATTCGTAGTTCTAGGTGTTATTTTTGTGAATTGATCGCACGAGCAAGTCCGTATAACATTTTTAGACTTGCGTGCATGTTTGGTTTAGAGCCACGAGGGCTCGGGTGAGTTTCGGGTAGGCTTGGGGATGCTTTGAACTTATAAATTCTGTTGTTTTACTAATACTGGTGCGCAGTGATTTTGTTCTTCGCGATTGCGAAGCTTCTCCCGTGATCGCGAAGAGTAAAATTTCTGGGGGTCATTTTGTTCTACGCGATGATTGCGAACGCGAAGCACTGGGGGTGATTACTCTTCACGAACGCGACCAGGCTATCGCGAACGCGATGAGTATGGGCCTGGGGGGGGGGGACCTCGATTTGTTCTACACAAACGCGACCATTGGGCCGTGATCGCGATCGTCATCAGGTCGCAAAGCATCACGAACGCGTTTGATTCCTCGCGAACGCGAAGGCCATTGGGCCATATTTCTCCGCGATTGCGACAGGCCCATCACGAACGCAATGAAGGCCGGTCCAGCGACTTAAAACAGAATTAAAACGGGCAGCAACTATTTTTCTCATATTTTCAAACTAAAAAGACATAGAGGCGATTTTCAACCTACAAGTTCATCCCAAAGTGTTGGTAAACGATTCTAAACTATTTTCTTTCGATTACCCAATATTTTTCATCACTTTTCAATCAAAAATCAAGGGCTTTCATGGTAGAAATTGGGGGTTTGGGTAGAATTAGAGAATTTTGTAAAAATGGAATTTTGACCTCGAATTGGGGTCGGATTTCGAAACAAATTACATGTTCGGGCTTGGGGGTGAATGGGTAAACAGAATTTGGTCCGGACCCCGAGTTTGGACTAAGCAGGCCCGGAGTCGATTTTTAACTTTTTTTGAGAAAACTTAGGAAAACCATAATTTTGCATTAAAGGTAGTTCCTTTATCACTAATTAATGATATTAAACTAATTGTGATTAGATACGAGTGTGTTGGAGGTGAGTTCGAAAAGATAAGCTGTAATTGAGCAATGAGTGGCCTGCGAGATCGAGGTAAGTGTTGTGTCTAACCTTAGCTTGAGGGAATAGGTATTGTGTGACTACTTGATACTTGTTTTGTTGCTAAATCCAATGTATAGGTGAGGTGACGAGTACCTATACGTTGTGGTCAGGTCATACCATGCGAGTGAACGTTAGTTCTTGTTATTTTGGTTGTCTTAAAGCCTATCATCTATGATTATTGTTGTTAGTGAAATGTTGGAAGATTAGTATCCGGTTCCATCGAGATGAATAATATTGTGAATATTGAATTGGAATTGAAATGTTAAATGATGATAGAAACTATGATGAAATACTGATTTTCTTGTGAAATCCTTCTTTGTATGCTGTTAATGAATCGGTAATTGGTGAGGAAGAATGTAAAGCACGAAGGGTGATGCCGTACATGATTCATTTATATTATATTGTGAGGAAGAGTGTAAAGCATGAAGGGTGATGCCGTGCATGACTGAATTATATTGTGAGGTAGACTGTAAAGCATGAAGGGTGATGTCGTGCATTTTTTTTTGTAATCTGGTGAGGATGAGAGTAAAAGCACGAAGGGTGATGCCATGTATTCTATTTATTATTTGGTGAGGCTGAGAGTAAAAACACGAGGATGATGCCGTGCAAGTTTCCTTTCTATTTTAATTGCTAAAATTACTGTCGATCACTGTCTATTTCTGTCTTATTGTTTTCCTCACTCCTGATGTTAAAATCCATACTGCATGTTCCCTTCCCATTATTAGTTATCTTTAAATTGTTTACTTCTTGTTATTGCTATTAGCATGATTTTATATGTTCAAGATTTTATGTGGTGCCTTGTCCTAGCCTCGTCACTACTTCGCCGAGGTTAGGCTCGACACTTTCCAGTACATGGGGTCGGTTGTACTGATACTGCACTCTGCACTTCTTGTGCATATCCAGGTTTAGGTCCGAGTTGAGTACGAGCTAGAGCAGACACTATTCGCACGGAGACACGAGGTAGATCTGCCGACGTTCGCAGATTCCTGGAGTCTTCTCCTTGTTATTCATTTGCTGTTTTATCTAGTTCAAAACAATTATATATATATATATATATATAATTGTTTTGAACTAGATAAAACAGCAAATGAATAACAAGGAGAAGACTCNATATATATATATATATATATATATATATATTGATTCAAATACTTGTAGTATTTAGTAGTTCGTGAATTTTGACCCCAAAATCCTGGGTAGCTAGATATTAGTATTAGCTTCGAGTTTCGTTCCAGTATTTCACACATTATTCTGGATTTATTTATTGAATATTTTTTGACCTCGTATTGTGTTTTAATTATCTTAAATGTTGAATCCCTCTAACATTGGCTTGCGTAGAAAGTATGGTATTAGGCGCCATCACGATCCCGAGGGTTGGGAATTTGGGTCGTGACAAGTTGGTATCAGAGTACTAGGTTGCCTAGGTCTCACAATTCGCGAACAAGCTTAATAGAGTCTGAGCGATCAATACGGAGACGTCTGTACTTATCTATCAGAGGCTATCTAGTAAGGAACAAACTCATTATATTCTACGTCGTGCGGTTCTTGTTATCTCAAATACTGATTGAACTCTTCTATTCTCTCGCATATGGCGAGAACATGTGCTTCTTCTTCCGCTGACCAACAATCAGGTCCTCCAGCAGCAGCAGCTCCTACTAGGGGCAGAGGCCGAGGCCATGCCAGAGGCCGAGGCAGGGGCAGGACTCAGCCCATTGCTCAGGCAGTAGCCCCAGCTGCGGAGCCCCAGATAGAGATTGATGAGAGGGCTCCAGCTCTGACCGCTCCAGCGGGACCAACTAAGGTCCCAGAGGGGTTTATTGCTACCCGGTACTTCAAGATGCTTTGGTTCGATTAGTGGGCCTTATGGAGAGTGTAGCCCAGACTGGACATTCCCTGTGATAGCAGCCGTATCTAAGGCTGGATGAGGGGTTCATACTCCTGTTACCCACACTCCTGAGCAGGTTACTCATCAAATTCAGATCCCAGCAGCCAATCCAGCTAGGGTAGTTCAGCCAGTTGCCGCAACACCGCTTGTTGATGGGGCATCTATGTCCTCCGATGCTTTGTGGAGACTGGACAGGTTTATCAAGCCTTTCCCTGTCCATTTCAGTGGTGACACTTCAGAGGATCCTCAGGAATATCTTGATAGCTGTTATGAGGTTCTTTGGAACATGGATATTTTGGAGACCAATGAGGTCGACTTCGCCGCTTTTCAGATGACTGGTTCCGCCAAGAAATGGTGGAGGGATTATTTGTTGACTAGACCAGCTGGGTCACCTACTCTGACTTGGGATCAATTTTCACACCTCTTTTTGAGAAGTTTCTGCCTATCACTACTAGGGAGGAGAACCATCGTCAGTTTGAGCGTCTTCAGCAGGGCAACATGACTGTTACCCAGTATGAGAATCGCTTTGTGGATTTGGATCGGCATGCTATTCTTTTATTGCCCACGAAGAGAGAGGGTAAGGAGATTTATTGAGGGCCTTGTTCAGCCCATCAGGTTGCAGATCGCTAAGGAGACAGGGAGTGAGATTTCCTTTCAGGATGCGGCCAATATGGCCAAGAGAGTTGAGATGGTTCTCAGATTGGGAGGTCCGGGTTCAGACAAGAGACCTCGCCATTCCGGTGGATTCAGCGACGCCTCATTTGGGGGCGGGGTTACTTTCAGCAGAGGCCATTTCACTCAGCACTTCAGGCATCCCATGGTACCTCAGTTGGTCGTGGCTCTTATTTGCCTTATCCTAATCAGCCAGCCCCTATCAGTGCACCTCCTCTCCAGAGCTTTCAGGGAGGTAATTCAGGTCGACCAGGTCAGATTGCTGGCCAACAGTCTTAGCAGTCGAGGTCTTGTTACACTTGTGGTGACTCGAGGCACATTGATAGATATTGCCCTCGCGCGTCGGATAATTCTCAGTATTAGGGTTCTCATGCTATAGTTCCAGCACCAGCTATCGCACCACCTACCCAACCAGCTAGGGGTAGGGGTCAAGTAGCCAGAGGTAGGGGCCAGATCGTTAGAGGTGGAGGCCAAGTCATTAGAGGTGGAGACCAACTCGCTAGAGGTGGAGGTCCACCTGTCGGAGGTCGTCCAGAGACGTGGTTCAGGGTGGTGGGGCCCACCCCTGATTGTATGCATTTCCAGCCAGGCCTGAGGCGGAGTCCTCCGATGCTGTTATCACATGTACCATTTCTGTTTGCAATAGAGATGCTTCAGTTCTGTTTGATCCGGGGTCTAGTTATTCTTATGTATCATCTTATTTTGCCTCGTATTTGGTTATGCCCCGCGATTCCTTGAGTGTCCCTATTTATGTGTCTACGCCCGTGGGGGATGCTATTGTTGTAGACCGTGTGTATCATTCGTGTGTAGTCGTTATTGAGGGTCTTGAAACCAGTGTAGACCTTTTGCTTCTTGATATGGTGGATTTCGATGTCATATTGGGCATGGATTGTCTATCACCTTATTATGCCATCTTGGACTGTCATGCTAAGACAATTACATTAGCTTTGCCATGTTTTCCTCGATTGGAGTGGAAAGGGACTCCTGGTCATTCTCCCAGCAGGGTGATTTCTTATGCCAAGGATCGTCGTATGGTTGAGAAGGGGTGTTTAGCTTATTTGGCTCATGTTCGTGATTCTGATGTTGAGGCTTCTTCTATAGATTCACTGCCTATTGTTCGTGAGTTTCTCGAGGTGTTTCCTGTAGACCTACCGGGGATGCCACCCGACAGGGATATTGATTTTTGCATTGATGTGGCTCCAGGCACTCAGGACATTTCTATTCCTCCATACCGGATGGCCCCACCAGAATTGAAAGAATTGAAAGAGTAGTTGAACAAAGTTACTATCAAGAATAAATATCCATTGCCGAGAGTTGATGATTTATTTGATCAGCTTCAGGGTGCCAGAGTGTTTTCGAAAATAGATTTGAGATCGGGCTACCATCAGTTGAAGATTAGGGCATCCGATGTCCCTAAGACAACCTTTCAAACGAGGTATGGGCACTATGAATTTCTGGTGATGTATTTTGGCTTGACTAATACCCCAACAACATTTATAGACTTGATGAATCGGTTTTTCAAGCCTTATCTGGATTCCTTCGTAATTGTGTTTATTGATGATATTCTAATATACTCTCGCAGTCGGGAGGAGCATGAGCAGCACCTCCGGATAGCGCTCCAGACTTTGAGGGATAGTCAGCTATATGCAAAATTTTCAAAGTGTGAGTTCTGGTTAGATTCAGTAGCTTTTTTGGGTCACATCATATCAACTTAGGGTATTCAGGTAGATCCTAAGAAGGTATAGGCGGTCAAGAACTGGACTAGACCCACTTCAGCCATGGAAATCAGGAGCTTCTTAGGTTTGGCAGGTTACTACCGTCATTTTGTGGAGGGGTTTTAATCTATAGAAGCCCCAATGACTAAATTGACTCAGAAAGGTGCCCCATTCAAATAGTCGGACGAGTGTGAGGTGAGCTTTCAGAAGCTCAACACAACCTTGACTTCAGCACCGGTGTTGGTGCTACCATCAGGTTCAGGATCCTTCACGGTATATTGTGATGCCTCTTGTGTTGGGCTTGGAGAAGTATTGATGCAGGGGGGAAGAGTGATTGCATATGCATCCCGGCAGTTGAAGGTTCATGAGAAGAATTATACTGTCCATGACTTAGAGTTGGAAACCATTGTTCACGCATTGAAAATTTGGAGGTACTATCTCTATGGTGTGCCGTGTGAGGTTTTCACAGATCATCGCAGTCTCCAGTACTTGTTCAAGCAAAAGGATCTTAATTTGAGACAGAGGAAATGGTTAGAGTTATTGAAAGATTATGACGTCACTATATTGTATCATCCGGGGAAGGCAATGTGGTGGCCGATGCATTGAGTATGGGCAGCCTTGCACTCATTGCAGTTGGTGAAAGATCGTTAGCTTTATACATTCAGACTTTGGCTAATCAGTTCGTGAGATTGGATATTTCACCCAATTGTGTTTTAGCTTGTACAGTCGCTCGAGCTTCTTTATTTGAGCGTATCAGAGATCGGCAGGATGATGACTCATATTTGATGGTTCTTAGGGACACAGTTCGGTACGGTGGTGCCAAGCAGGTTACAGTTGGAGATGACAGTGTTTTGAGGATGCAGGGTCGTATATGTGTGCCTAATGTTGATGGTCTTCGTGAGTTGATTCTTGAATAGGGTCACAGTTCTAAGTATTCTATTCACCCAGGTGCTGCCAAATGTACCAGGACCTACGGAAGCACTATTGCTGGAGAAGGATGAAGAAGGATATTGTTGCTTATGTGGCTCGTTGCTTGAATTGTCAACAGGTAAAGTATGAGCATCATAGACCTGATGGTTTATTTCAGCAGATAGAGATTCTTGAGTGGAAGTGGGAGCGTATCACTATGGACATTGTTGTTGGACTCCCACAGCCTCATAGGAAGTTCGATGCCGTTTGGGTTATTGTGGATTAGCTGACTAAATCAGCACATTTCATTCCAGTGGCAAGTACTTATATCTCGGAGTGGTTACCAGAGATATACATTCAGGAGATCGTTCGTCTTCACGGTGTGCCTGTGTCTATCATTTCTGATCGGGGTACGCAGTTTACTTCTCACTTTTGGAGCGCAGTTCAGCGTGAGTTGGGTACACGAGTCGATTTGAGCACATTATTCCATCCTCAGACGGACGGGCAGTCTGAGCGTACTATTCAGATCTTGGAGGACATGCTCCTCGCCTGTGTTATTGACTTTGGAGGTTCTAAGGAGTTTGCCTACAATAACAGTTACCAATCGAGCATTTAGATGGCTCCCTATGAGGCATATATAGTAGACGGTGTAGATCGCCAGTTGGATGGTTTGAGCCGGGAGAGGCTCGGTTATTGGGTACAGGCTTAGTTCAGGAGGCTTTGGACAAGGTCAAGATTATACAAGATCGTCTTCGTACAGCTCAGTCCAGGAAAAAGAGTTATGCCGACCTTAAAGTTTGTGATGTGGAATTCATGGTTGGAGAGAGGGTATTACTTCGGGTATCGCCCATGAAGGGTGTTATGAGATTTGGGAAGAAGGAAAAGTTGAGTCCTAGGTATATCAGGCCAATTGAGATTCTTGATAGAGTGGGAGAGGTAGCTTATAGACTTGCGTTGCCTCCAAGGTTATCCTCAGTTCATCTAGTATTCCATGTGTCTATGCTCCAGAAATATCATGGTGACCCGTCCCACGTGTTAGATTTTAGTTCTATCCAATTGGACAAGGATTTGACTTATGAGGAGGAGCCGGTAGCCATTTTAGACCGACAAGTTCGTTAGTTGAGATCAAAGATTTACCTTTTAGTTCGCGTGCAGTAGAGAGGTCATCCTGTTGATGCAGCTACTTGGGAGTCTGAGTCGGACATGCAGAGTATATATCCACACTTGTTCGCCAGCTCAGGTACTTTTCTATGTCCGTTCGAGGACGAACATTTGTTTTAGAGGTGGAGATTGTGATGACCCAAGGGGTCATCTTATGAATTAAGACACCATTTTGGGCTCACTAGCCTTAAAAAGATAATTTTATTTACCTCAATTTGCGTGCACATCCGGGTGTGAAACGGGAAAACTTTTATGTGAAAATATAAGAAATAATTTTTAGAGTTAAAAATTTAATTTTGGTTGGATTTGGTCAGCGTTATAAGTAAACGGACCCAGACCCGTGTTCCGACGGTCCCGGGAGGTTCGCAGTAAACTATGGGACTTGGGCGTACCCGGAATGAGATTTCGAGGTCCCTAGCTTTAGAAATCAATATTTGAAGAAAATTGTTATACTGGTTTTTAAAGGAAATAAAGAAATGAATCAATATTTAAACTTGTTGGTATCATGCCCGTATTTTGGTTTCGAAGAGTGATACATGTTTGTTATAATGTTTAAGTACTATCTGCGAAATTTGGTGGGAATCAGAATTTATTTGACGTGATTCGGATGCCCGTTTGAGAAAATAGTGAATTTGAAGTGTTCTTGAGAAAATCATGAGTTTTGAGGTTAAATTCGTAGTTCTAGGTGTTATCTTTGTGATTTGATCGCACGAGCAAGTCCGTATGATGTTTTTAGACTTGCGTGCATGTTTGGTTTAGATCCCTGAGGGCTTGGGTGAGTTTCCGGTAGGCTTCGGGATGTTTTGAACTTATAAAATTCTGTTGTTTTAATGTTACTGGTGCACAATGATTTTGTGCTTCGCGATCGTGAAGCTTCTCCCGCGATTGCGAAGACTAAAATTTCTGGGGGTCGTTTTGTTCTATGCGAACGCGAAGCACTGGGGGGATTACCCTTCGCGAACGCAACCAGGCTATCACGAACGCGATGAGTTATGGGCCTGGGAGGGGAGCCTCGATTTGTTCTACGCGAACGCGACCATTGGGCTGAGATCATGATGGTCATCAGGTCGCAAAGCATCGCGAATGCATTCAATCACTTGTGAACGCGAAGGCCATTGGGCTGTATTTCTCCGCGATCGCGATAGGCCTATCGCGAATGCGATGAAGGCATGTCCAGTGACTTAAAACAAAATTAAAACGTGCAGCAGCTATTTTTCTCATATTTTCGAACTAAAAAGACCTAGAGGCGATTTTCAACCCACAAGTTCATCCCCAAAGTGTTGGTAAACGATTCTAAACTATTTTCTTTCGATTACCCAATGTTTTTCATCACTTTTCAATCAAAAATCAAGGGCTTTCATGGTAGAAATTGGGGGTTTGGGTAGAATTAGAGAATTTTGTAAAAATGGAATTTTGACCTCGAATTGGGGTCGGATTTCGAAACAAATTACATGTTCGAGCTTGGGGGTGAATGGGTAAACAGAATTTGGTCCGGACCCCGAGTTTGGACCAAGCAGGCCCGGGATCGATTTTTAACTTTTTTTGAGAAAACTTAGGAAAACCATAATTTTGCATTAAAGTTAGTTCCTTTATCACTAATTAATGATATTAAACTAATTATGATTAGATACGAGTGTGTTGGAGGTGAATTCAAAAAGATAAGCTGTAATTGAGCAATGAGTGGCCTGCGAGATCGAGGTAAGTGTTGTGTCTAACCTTAGCTTGAGGGAATAGGTATTGTGTGACTACTTGCTACTTGTTTTGTTGCTAAATCCAATGTATAGGTGAGGTGACGAGTACCTATATGTTGTGGTCAGGTCATACCATGCGAGTGAACGTTAGTTCTAGTTATTTTGGTTGTCTTAAAGCCTATCATCTATGATTATTGTTGTTAGTGAAATGTTGGAAGATTAGTATCCGGTTCCATCGAGATGGATAATATTGTGAATATTGAATTGGAATTGAAATGTTAAATGATGATAGAAACTATGATGAAATACTGATTTTCTTGTGAAATCCTTCTTTGTATGCTGTTAATGAATCGGTAATTGGTGAGGAAGAATGTAAAGCACGAAGGGTGATGCCGTGCATTAATTTATATTATATGGTAAGGAAGAGTGTAAAGCACGAAGGGTGAAGCCTTGCATGAATGAATTATATTGTGAGGTAGAGTGTAAATCACGAAGGGTGATGCCATGCACTCTTATTTATAATCTGGTGAGGATGAGAGTAAAAGCACGAAGGGTGATGCCGTGTATTCTATTTATTATTGGTGAGGCCGAGAGTAAAAGCACGAAAGGTGATGCCGTGCAAGTTTCCTTTCTATTTTAATTGCTAAAATTATTGTTGATCACTGTCTATTTCTGTCTTATTGCTTTCCTCACTCCTGATGTTAAAACCCCCACTGCATGTTCTCTTCCCATTATTGGTTATCTTTAAATTCTTTACTTGCTGTTATTGCTATTAGCAAGATTTTATATGTTCAGGTTTTTATGTGGTATCTTGTCTAGCCTCGTCACTACTTCGCCGAGGTTAGGCTCGACAGTTTCCAGTACATGGGGTCGGTTGTATTGATACTGCACTCTGAACTTCTTGTGCAGATCCAGGTTTAGGTCCGAGTTGAGTACGAGCTAGAGAAGACGCTATTCGCACGGAGACACGAGGTAGATCTACCGACGTCCGCAGATTCCTGGAGTTTTCTTCTTGTTATTCATTTGCTGTTTTGTCTAGTTCAAAATAGTTTTATATATATTTTTCTTTGAGCCAAATACTTGTAGTAATTTTTAGTAGTTCATGAATTGTGACTCCAAAATCCTGGGTAGCTAGATATTAGTATTAGCTACGAGTTTCTTTCTAGTATTTCACACATTATTCTGGATTTATTTATTGAATAGTTTTTGACCTCGTATTGTGTTTTAATTGTTTTAAATGTTGAATCCCTCTAACATTGGCTTGCCTAGCAAGTATGGTATTTGGATCCATCATGATCCCGAGGGCTGAGAATTTAGGTCGTGACACCTAGCATGTGCGTCACCTCAAAATAGTAAAATGATACGAAATTCGGGGTTTCATACCCTCAGGACTAGATTTGCAATGGAGTTGTTTTGAGTTTGGAGGCTTTGGGCATATGTGGAGGTAGTGTCCTCGTCGTCATAGTGGTTCATCTTAGCAGAGGAGTCAGCCATCGACTTCATCTCTAGTTACTTCACCACCCGCCCAACCAGCTAGGGGCGGAGGTCAGTCAGCTAGAGGTCGTCCTAGAGGGGGAGGTCGATCATGTGGTCGTCAGGCCCGTTTCTATGCACTCCTAGCCAGACCATATGCTATGGTTTCAGATGCGGTGATCACATGTATTGTTTCAGCTTGTCACAGAGATGCCTTGTAATTGAATGTGTTGTCGGATTTTGTGAGTTTTGTCGGGTTCTGAGGTGCGAGCCCGAGTTAGGATTTTTCGCCGATTTTGGGCTTTTGATTGAAGATTTGACCTTTTTCAATTGGGAATGGCTTCTTTAGGATTGTTTGATTTATTTGAGTTATTTTTTGTTACTTTCGATCTGTTTGGAGGTCGGAACGTGCGGGATGGCATCTTTGGAGCATCGTCTGGCCTGCTCAGCATTGGTATTGGCTCGTTCGAGGTAAGTAACTCTTCTAAACTTAGTGCTGAGGGTATGAAACCCCACATTACGTGTTATGTGATTGGTATTGAGGTGACGCACATGCTAGGTGACGGGAGTGTGGGCGTACACCCTGTGAGTTGGGATCCTATGGTCCCACGTCACTATATAGTGGCCCTATTTTGTAGATATCTGTATTTTTACCATGTGATAAAGTAATTGAGCTGTCAATCATACTAGATATCATGTTTAGACTTTATGCCGATAGTGTTGAGACCTATAGTGGTCGTTTCTTGCTGTTATTTCACAGATCTCATTGATATTTTGTACTCAGGCATGTTCATGCATTCATATCATATCTCAGTCTCAGTTATTATCTATTGATACATCATATTCTTGTGGTCAAGCTAGTTTCATGACACTGTGAGCCCGTGAGTGAGACTGGAGTGATTGATGACTGAGTAAGGTCAGGGTCCTGGTTGTGAGGATATTGATAACATAGCACGTGATTTGTCCGTGCAGCACGTGAGTTGTCCATGCGGATCCAGGTATTGATATCTTAGCACGTGAGTTGTCCGTGCAACACGTGAGTTGTCCGTGCATAAAGCTTGGGCTGTAGGAGCCCCTTCGTAGTCTGAACACCCCTAGTGAGCGCAGTCGACTATAAACGTGTGCGGATCGAGATACATGGCATTTGCATGCACACATGACATACATGCATTTGCATGCACGCATGACATACATGCATATGGATGCATTTTTCCTCATGTTATATAGTATCACGTCATCCATAACTTATTATACACATTGACATGTGGGCTCAGAGAGGTATTTTATACTTTTTATTTGAAAAGAAAATGAAACATCTTACTTATTGCTGAAATTTTTTTGGGAAAAATCATACTTTTTCAGACTTACCTGTATTTCGGCATTTTTGGCAAAACATTTGAGTTCTCACTAGGATATTTGAAAAGCATGCCTATTTTATGGAACTGTGAGCGAGTTGAGCATTTTACTTCTGTAATACTCTTTTTATTACTTGTATTACGCAGTTGTGAACTATTGTAGAATACTGGTATTAGACCCGACCTAGTGTTAGCTCGTCACAACTTTCAACCTAAGGTTATGTTTGTTACTTACTCAGTACATGGGGTCGGTTGTACTGATACTACACTTCTGCACATTGTGTGCAGATGTCGGTTGCTGTTGTTGCTGTGCTTAATGGTTGCGTGACTTCAAGATGTACCGGCGTCCCTGCTGTAGCTGCCTCCTTTTTTCGGGGTAGCATTAGTTATAAAACTCTGTTTATGTACTTTTCGAACAGACTATGTATTTATCTCATTTTCGCTTTGTAATCTATTCGTAGAAGCTCATGATTTGTACTACCAGTCCTTGGGAAATGTATAAAATTTTGTAAATTACTTTCATTTAATTTTATTGTTAATATAATTGAAATTGGATAATTAATAGTTGGATTACCTAGAGGGTTATGTTAGGTGTCATCACTACCAGTGGATTTTGGGTTGTGACAAGTTGGTATTAGAGTCACTCTTGTGTCAGCCTTGCCGATGGTGGATCAGAGTTCAGCTGAGTTTAGGAAAATCCCGGTTAGGCGGAACAAACCTCAGTGTTGAGTCTAGGTGAATCCCATCGGCAAAATACAAGAGGGATGGTGGGTATATAAGTTAACAAGTCTTAGATCCCAGTGACGCGTTTTAAACCCGTGAGGGCCTAGGTCCAGGGCGGACAATATCACTAGCGGGCTGGGCTGTTTCAAATGGTATCAGAGCTCTAGGTTCTACAAGTCATGAGCAAGTGTCTAGTATTGTCTTGCGGATCGGTATGATGACGCCCATACCTATCTTTGAGAATCTACAGGACATTTAGGATATACTTCCCATATTTCCTTCCTTATCGTGCGGCATTGATTGAGCTTGAAGCGTAACTCTTTGAATTCCTTCCACGCATTCGTGTGCACACTTGAGTGCTCGATATTAGCTGTGCATCAACAACTTGTGATTTTATGGTTGAGGTGAGAGATGTGATTACTACTTGCTCATGACGGGCCAGTCTAGAGGACTTGAGGCCGGGTTTTGTCTGTAGCTAGAATATGGAGATTTCGATTGTGTGAGCACGTGCTTATATTTCCGTTGGTGTCCCTATTAGTCGAATTTATGATTTGATGGCTATGTGGCGAGTATGATTTGACTGTGAGATTGTGTTTGGATTGATTGAATGTGACGAGAAGGGTTTACTTGAGATGTAGCAAGGACTAATGGGTGTTTGATTTCTGTCTTGATATGGCGTGTGGCCTCGAGTTATGGGTGTGTTGAAAGATTTCTCATGTTGTTTAGTTGTGTAGTGAAGTAGATCTTCATGTCGTGTTATGAGTTTAGACTCAGGAAGAGAAAGTGATTGCGTAATAGTTATGACTGTGGAAGGGCGTGGAGAGATGTTAGTTTGAGGCTCAGCATGCGGCTTATCACCTGCGGGGTGTCCTGAGGTTGTGTGATCCCTATGTTGTTTCTGTGGAGAGTTTTCTCTTACCGTTGGGTTATATGTGTAGAGCCTGAGTTTGGATCGCTTGAGGAGGTTGGCTTGACTTTCACGAGGATGAACGCGAGCTTAGAAGATGATTTGAGGTATTATATGTTTTGTGTTACATAAGCTTATGAAGGATTTAGTTGAATTTCATTGCGGAATTTTGGGAAGCAATAGAGTATGAGTATTATAAGTTATCAAATCTTTTATTCCTTGGCTTTGAGCCAAGTGGGGGAGTCTGCTATCGGCAGGTTGATTGCACGGTTAGGAATGGTTTCAGTTTGATGTATACCGGCGAATCAGTTATGCTTACAGAGGTTGAGATCGAGGATGTCTCGAGTAAGAGAATTACTATATACCGGTTGTATTACACTCTATGGGTATATGTAAATCATGGAATAATTTAGTTGTTAGTTGTGAATGATGTAGTGTGCATGGAGTAGGAAATTGCTCGGTTGCTTAGGAGGTTGGGTTCTCCCTTGGGTGTTCGTGTGCTAATGGGGAACAAGTTGTCTGTCTGTTTGGGCGGCTATTGAGATTCAAGTAGAGTGGATGACTCTCGAGAATGGTTATAATGAATTCAAGATTTATATGTGGCAATTGAGAATGTTGTAGATTTGTATATGGCTAGAAGCTGAGAGTTACATTGGATGGTGTCGAGACTCGCAATATTTCTATATAATTAGGGATTCTACATTCAGTATCAGGAAGGTGAAAGGTAATGGATTTAGATTCACTGAAGGTTTCTTTAGAGTGGGTATCTAAGTTAAAGTACTTTTGGGGTGCTTAAGAGAGTATTCAGCGGCTTATGAGCCTTAAGATGGTATGGTTTTATGCTAGGGTCTCGTGTGGTGATTTTTGGTTGCGGATTATAGTATTATGGAAAGGAGAAGTATCAATTTGAAGGTAATCCAGAAGGAACTCGGAGAATTAGGACAACTTAGTGACGGGTTGGATCAACATGGTAACAAATGTGATTGGATCTTCTGGTTCTTATGATGTAGTGAGTTTCTTCAGGTGTTTTGTGGTGATACTCTCGGGTTTTGATGGCTTGCGTAGTTTGGTTGAGTTAGAGGAATTCAGTCCTGATGGTGTGGTTAGGTGTAAATGGGTTTCAGAGAGTTCTTGATGATTTCTACCACGGGTTGAGATATATATATATATTTCCTACTAGTGCGAGGGGCATGTTGCGTATTGTGATTTTCTCCTGGATGAGATCAAATGAAAAGTTCTCGGTTAATTGAGTGAGTAGTTTCTTTTGACACGGAGCGGATTATCAAGTTCTCATATTTTTCATATGATGGCACGATATACGTGGTGTGAAGTGTGGGATGGAGTTTTGCATGGGCAAGGTCACATTTCAGTTATGAAGGAGACTAGGTAAACGATATTACTACTTAGTATAGTTTGATGATAGTGTACATTTCAGAAGGGGCGACGTGTTTCGATTATGGATACTTCATTGGTATTGCGGTTCTCTCCTAGTTGATCAACTGTTGATGATCAAATTTTGCTTTGTGGCACAGAAGAATTATAGAAGTATTCCTTGTGGGATGATCGCGTATCGGAGAAGTGTTAGGCATCCAGGCGATAGAGATGAGATCAAATATGGTGATTTGAGTGTTCTATGGATTTGGAGACTAGGAGTTCCCATGAGTAGATTGTTTTGTGGTTGTGGACTGTGAAAATGTAGCCAGGGTTGGGCAGAGGAGAGTATGTGTTGTGATTCAGTCATTGTGGACTTTCGGAGGGTTATTTATCTATTGCGGGTGACCAGAGTTGATTTGGAGTCATTGGTAGGCCCAATATGGATGTGTGTCCTGCACTGGGTCAGATTTGTTGACTCCGAACTGCTATTGTTGAGCGGTGTGCCATTCAGTTGTTATTGAGCTTATTTGTGTTCTGAAATGATCTGTGAGTTACCCTTCCATGTTACAAGGAGTGTGAATCGTTGGTTATATGCACACATAGTGTAGTTCTATTTGGGCTTATAACGAAAATTTGAGCAAGATGAGTATTCGGGTATTACGTGATCGATTGCACATTGGCTATGTTCTTTCACAATGATGGCATTTTGCTATATTCTCCCCGCGGTTAGGGTAATTCATTTTGGGTACTTGATGTCGAATTTCGAGTGGTTATGGATTTTGAGCAGGGCGGCTCGAGGTATATAATATGGACCAGCATTTAGATGGGGGTCACGCATTGTAGCAGAGTTATATAGAGGTATGATCCTTTGTGTTAGCTTCATGTGTTTTGGTTCTACAGTGTGTGATGAGTTCTTAGCATTGCGTTGTGGTGATACCCGTTGATCTTGCAGGACGATTCTCTTGTTTGATGTCATTTTCCATGTTTTAGTACATTTGGAATGTTGCTTATTAGTGCACGGACTGCACATGTCGTGGCTTTAGATTGTATTGATGTGTCATGTCACTAGACTGATGGTGTTGGATGTGATGAGGTCATTGGGCCTAGAGATGGGTGTTATCGAATCTGATTGCGGTATATTTGGAAGGATATTGTTGCTGATCGGCTTAGAAATCTGCTATAGTTCCTATCGAAAGAGAGGGAGTTCCACAACTAGTTGATCTGATGAATGGTTATGATTTTCTGCATGTTTCTTCCATCATTAGCAGTACACAAAGGCTTTAGAACGAGGTTTTGTTTGACATGAGGTTTATTACCGGTATTGGGTTGTTTTGAGCAGCTACTGTGATCAGAAATTTTACTACGAGTATGCGAGTCGTGTGGTATGTTGGGTGATTACATCTTGGGTTGTGGTTATGACTTGATATAGCTTGTTCAGGCTTATGCAGTGTGTAGATGCGAATTTCGGGTCTTATAGTAAATTTCGGATGTTAAAAATTGGATTATGTGATTTACGGACTAAAGTTGAGGTAATGATCTTCAGTTATGTTATGTTGTCGGGCCTATATGGAATAGGGTGATGGGATCACCCCCGGGTATGTGCACGGTAAGGTTACGCGGCGGTTTGACGGCTTAGGAGCAACTCTTGGCACGCTCGAAGACTAATGTATATTTAAGTACGGGATCACTTCCGAGTTGATTTGATATGTTTCGGCGCGAGTTTTTTGAAGTCGAAATTTCGAAAGTTCATTTAGTTTGATTTGAGGCGCGTTTCGTCGTCTCAATGTTGTTATGCATGATTTGAGGCCTTGAGTTGGTCTGTGTTATGTTATGGGATTTGTTAGTATGTTCGTACGGGATACCGAGGGGATCGGGTGAGTTTCGGATAGGTTTGGGCTACATTGTGCTCGTTTTTATTATGTTTCGACGTCATTTATTCAAGCATAAATGGTACCACATTAAGCAAATGAGCTTCGATGTCACGAACTGAATTCCCACCGTCAAGACCATGATGGAGCCTAACACTCTACTTGCTAGGAAAGCCAACATTAGAGGTTTTCGACATTTAAAACAATTTAAAACATATACGAAATCTAATGCTATCCAATAAATAATACAAAAATAATGTATGAAGGAATAAAAAAATACCGCGAAACAAATGCTAATATCTAACTAACCAGGGTTTGATCACAATTCACAAACTACTAGGAGTTTACTACAAGTATTTGGCTCAAAGAAATAGTACATAACTGTTTTGAACTAAATAATAACGCAAATGCATAACAATGAGAAGACTCCAGGAGTCTACGGACATCGACATATCTACCTCGTGTCTCCGTGCGAATAGTATCAGCTCTCGCTCGAACTCAGCTCAAACCTAAACCTAGATTTGCACAAGAAGTTTAGAGTGCAGTATCAGTACAATCGACCCCATGTACTGGTAAGTGCCGAGCCTAACTTCAACGAGGTAGTGACGAGGCTAGGTGGGACATTTATAATATAACCTAGGATACAATGTTTAATAAAGCAAAAAGGAAATACTAAACTAAATGAAACAGTAACTTGCAGTAAATAAATAAATAACCCAACTATCTTTCCAGATCTCAGCTATAACCAATCCTTACGAGAATTTCCATGTTACAAATTTAAATCACGGTAAGAGAAGAATAGGAAAACAACAAAATAAAGCAGTGTGCATTCCGACCCCATCATATAAATAGTAACACCATAAACATTCTCCCTTATTACTCCTTGTTGCGGCGTGCAACCCAATCCCACATGTCCACCCTTATTACTCCTCAATATATATTGCTCTTATTCCTCTTGTTGGGGCGTGCAACCCGATTCCCCCAGTCCACCCTTATTGCTCCTTGTTGCGGTGTGCAACCCGATCCCACCAAACAATCATAATTCACCCACATTTCTCCTCAATATACCACCCTTATTCCTCCTGTTGTGGTGTGCAACCCGATCCCACCATATCAGTACCAATCACACAATAATAATAAGTGTCTCACAATTTAAATCAAAATCCTCCACCATAATTATGTCTCAACCAATGGAAACAGAAATTTGTATCATTAAGAAACTTCACCGATTAATACTACACAATGAGACCAACTGAATTATGTTATGAAACACCGACAAGACAGCTTAAACCAATAATGTAATATAGTGAAACCACCGAGAACAAATAATATTGAAAATAAGTAACAACAACTATCAGGAAGCAATTAGACATAGAAGAGTTCAATAAGCATTAAACAATTAAGGCATGAAGGTAATAGATTGGGAAAAAGGAAGAGAACAAGCTGAACAAGTAATTTGGCGGCGCATAGGTACTCGTCACCTCACCTATATGCCACACACATGAATTCTCACATAGAAAATAGGTTGGGGATTCCTAGTCCCTCAAGTCGAAGTTAGACCAAACACTTACCTTGATTTCGCAAGCCACTCACTGCTCAAGTACAACTTTTTCTTTAGAATTCACCTCCAACCCACTCGAATATAATCATAATTAGTTCAATATTATTAATTATTGCTAAAGAAATTAACTTTAATTCATAATCATGGTTTTCCTTAGTTTTCCGAAAAAAAAAATAAAAAACTGACCCCGGGCCCGCTTGGTCCAAACTCAGGGTTCGGACCAAATTCCGTTTACCCATTCACCCCCGAGCCCGAATATGTAGTTAATTTCGAAATCCGGACCCAATTCGAGGTCTAAATTCTCATTATATAAAATTCTCTAATTCTATCTAAACCCCCAATTTCTACCATGAAAACCCTTGATTTTTGATTGAAAAGTGATGAAAAATAATGGGTAATAGAGAGAAAATAGTTTAGAATCGTTTACCAACACTTTGGAGAATAATTTGTCTCTTGAAAATCGTCTTTAGGTCTTCTTGGTTTTGAAAATATGAAAGAATGGCTTAATCCCATGTTAGGTTCTGTTTTTAAGTCACTGGACAGGTCTTCTTCGCGTTCGCGAAGCTTTACGGCTAGAAGGCCTACGCTTTCGCGATGATCTGCTCGCGTTTGCGAAGCTTTGCTCATTTGACAATTGCGTTCACGACCAGGTGGCCGCGTTCGCATAGAGTAAATGTGACTCCCCTACCCCAGGTCCATTAACTCATTGTGTTCACGTAAGTCTGATCGCGTTCGCCAAGGGTACTCTCCCCAGTGCTTCGTGTTCGTGACCAGTACTTCGCGTTAGCGAAGAAGAAATTTTCCTTCACCCTGGTTTACACTTCGCGATCACGAAGCACAAAATCATAGCGCACCAGCAACAACAATACAACAATTTTATATAAGTTCAAAACATCCCGAAGCCTACCCGAAACTCACCCGAGCCCTCGGGGCTCCAAACCAAACATGCACACAAGTCTGAAAACATCCTATGGTCATTCTCATGCGATAAAATCTCTAAAATAACACCTAAAACTACGGATTTAGCATCAAAACTCACGAATTCCTGAAGAACATTTCAAATTCACTATCTTGTCAACTGGACGTCCGAATCACGTCAAATAAACTCCAATTTCCACCAAACTTCACAGACATGACATATATGTTATAGTAAACCTGTACCGGGATCCAGAACCAAAATATGGGCCCGATACCAACGAGTTCAAACATTAATTCATTTCTTTAGTTCCTTTAAATTTTATTTTAACAATTTTCATCAAAAATTCATTTCTCGGGCTAGGGACCTCAAAAGGTCAGTAGTAAAATATGGGACCAAAAGTTCGTGATGTGGTTCATGGTTGGAGAGAGGGTATTACTTTGGGTATCTCCCATGAACGGTGTTATGAGATTTGGGAAGAAGGGCAAGTTAAACCCTAGGTATATTGGGCCATTTGATATTCTCGACAGAGTGGGGGAGGTAGCTTATAGACTTGCATTGCCTCCAGGGTTATCCTCAGTTCATCCGGTCTTCCATGTGTCTATGCTCCGGAAATATCATGGTGACCCGTCCCACGTATTAGATTTCAGCTCTGTCCAATTGGACAAGGATTTGACTTATGAGGAGGAGCTGATAGCCATTCTAGACCGGCAGATTCGTCAGTTGAGGTCAAAGAGTTACCCTTCAGCTCAAGTGCAGTGGAAATGTCATCCTATTGAGGCAGCTCATTAGGAGTCCGATTCGGACATGCGGAGTAGATATCCACACTTGTTCGCCAGTTCTGGTACTTTTCTATGTCCATTCGAGGACGAACGTTTGTTTTAGAGGTGGAGATTGTGATGACCCAAAGGGTCATCTTATGATTTGAGACACCATTTCGGGCTCATTAGCCTTAAAAATATTATTTTCATCCCCCTCGATTTGCATGCGCATTCCGGGCGTGAATCCAGAAAGCTTTTATGTGAAATTATATGAGATAAGAATTTTTGAGAGTTAAAATTTATTTTTAGTTGACTTTGGTCAACGTTTTGAGTAAACGAACCTGGACCCGTGTTCCGACGGTACCAGAAGGTCCGTAGTAAAATATGGGACTCAACTTTCCCTTCTTCCCAAATCTCATAACACCCTTCATGGGCGATACCCAAAGTAATACCTTCTCTCCAACCATGAATGCCACATCACCAACTTTACGATCGACATATTTCTTTTGCCTGGACTGAGCTATACTAAGTCGATCCTGTATAATCTTGACCTTGTCCAAGGCTTCCTGAACTAAGTGTGTGCCCAATAACTAAGCCTCTCTCGGCTTAAACCATCCAACTGGCGATCTGCACCGTCTACCATATAATGCCTTATAAGGAGCCATCTGAATGCTCGACTGGTAGCTATTATTATAGGCAAACTCCGCTAATGGCAAAAAATGATCCCAATAACCTCCGAAGTCAATAACACAAGCGCAGAGCATATCCTCCAAGATCTGAATAGTACGGTCGGACTGACCGCTGTGCTTAACTCAACTCGCATACCCAACTCACGCTAAACTACCCTCCAAAAGTGCGAGGTAACTGCGTACCTCGATCAGAAATGATAGACACGGGCACACCGTAAAGGTGAACGATCTCTCGAATATATATCTCTGCCGACCGCTCCGAGGTATAAGTACTTTCCACTAGAATGAAATATTCTTATTTAGTCAGCTTATCCACAATAACCCAAACAACGTCGAACTTCCTTTGAGTCCGTGGGATCCCAACAACGAAGTCCATAGTGACACGCTCCCACTTCCACTCAGGAATCTCTATCTACTAAAGTAAACCATCGGGTCTTTGATGCTCATACTTCACCTGTTGATAATTCAAACAACGAGCCATATAAGCAACAATATTCTTCTTCATCCTCCGCTACCAATGATGCTATCGCAGGTCCTGGTACATCTTGGAAGCACCCGGGTGAATAGAATACTTAGAACTGTGAGCCTCCTCAAGGATCAACTCACGAAGCCCATCAACATTAGGCACACACACTCGTCCCTGCATCCTCAAAACACCGTTATCTCCAACTGTAACCTGTTTGGCACCACCGTGCCGAACTGTGTCCCTAAGGACCATCAAGTGAGGGTCATCATTCTGCCGATCTTTGACACACTCAAATAAGGAAGACCGAGCGACTGTACAAGCTAAAATACGGCTGGGCGAAATTTCTAACCTCATAAACTGTTTGGCCAGAGTCTGAATATCTGAAGCAAGCAGTCTCTCACTAATTGGAATGAACGCCAAGCTGCCAATACTCACTACTTTCCTACTCAATGCATCGGCCACTACATTGACCTTTCCCGGATGATACAGTATAGTGACATCATAGTATTTCAATAACTCTAACCATATCCTCTGCCTCAAATTTAGATCCTTTTGCTTGAACAAATACTGAAGGCTGCGATGATCCGTGAACACCTCACACGGCACACCATAGAGATAGTGCCTCCAGATCTTCAATGCATGAACAATGGCTGCCAACTCTAAGTCATGGACAGGAATATTCTTCTCATGAACCTTCAATTGCAGAGATGCATATGCAATCACCTGCCCTCCTGCATCAATACTGCTCCGAGCCCAACAAGAGAGGCATCACAATATACCGTGAAAGATCTTGAACCTGATGGTAACACCAACACCGGTGCTGAAGTCAAGGCTGTCTTGAGCTTCTGAAAGCTCGCCTCACACTCGTCTGACCATTTGAATGGATCACCCTTTTGGTTCAGTATGATTTTAATAGTTGTTCATAATCAATTAAAAAATCATCAAATAACTTCACGTTAAAAATAGTATCCTTTCAAACCTTCACAATACTGATAACGAGATGCAATGCATGAAGAACTCACAATTATTTACCTGAATTAACGTGTCTCATTTAATGCCACATGGGTGTACACCTACCTCGTACGTTAAAGCTCAATAATTATAACACGAATTTGGCAAATTATGCACTGAAAATTTTATACAAAAAATTTCAAATAAACCTAACAGGCATGACTCCCTATTAGTATTATAGTACAAATTTTATTTCACAAGGGAGAATTTGAACACAAGAATTTTCATCACAAAGATATCGTCCTTATATAACTTCCACCGCGGCTCATAGCCTGATTTAAACATATCAAATCATATTAAAATGTGAGGATCTCGCCCTCAGTTATGAATCACAAGTAATATGCACATCTTCCCAATCGAAACAATCCATTTTCTTCTTTTAAATATTTTCCGTTAAACAAAATTACAACATGTAATGATAGACATAGCTATCTCCATAGAATCTCCCAATATGAGTATTCACATAAGTAGATTTCAGGGTTACGAAGCTCACTCATGAGTGGAGCATATTAAGAGGACTTTCCTAGATACTCATAACCGAATCAAGTTAAGGAAATTGTCACTTTATAATAACTAGAGATCGTACTTGTAATGACATCATCTAGTGTAGCGACCTCAGCCATACCATAGAAAATATATCAATAGGCTAGGTCTCCACCTCTACCTTCGACATTCCCCTTCCCCTAGATGGTCATGTAAGTTGAGTTGTAACTGCAATGGGGCACGTAGTCTGAGTGCTCTGATGAAATATGTCTCTCCCAAGTCTTGGACAATTTTCTCAGGATGTCCCTAATATCACCATATTCATAGAAACCCTTTTGGCGGGTTCGGATGCTATACCGAGTTTATGCCAAATAACTAGAATAACCATTTTAGGAATCTCGTAGCGGTGGAGCATTAAAAGAACTCATCGGAGCACCCCGAGTAATCAGATATATGGACTGGGCTGGCCGATTGCCTGAGCCCCTGCCATAATAATTTGTTGTTGTAGAGTATAATCCACTGAATCTTTTAGAACCTCGAGACCTCTTAGTCTCCTTAGCTTCCTCTTTTCCTCATCCCGGACACACTCTAACAACTAGGCAATTTCTACCACTAGCCAAAATGAAGTATCAACCTGCCCTGAGTCGTACAGAATTTTACGATCATAATTGAGTCCTTTAATGAGTCTGTGGACTCGCTCACTGGCTATATGAACTGAAGTAGGATTATGACGGGCTAACTTATCGAACCTGATGGAATATTCTGATACCGTCATGGCGACCTCACGCAACCGTTCAACCCTATGCACCACGCATTATGGAGAGTCCGAGAAACAAACTCTTTCAAAAGCATTTATGAGAACTGAGCCAAGTAGTTGGTGTTGCAATGGCTGGTCGTCCTCTTCGTAGGCTTGCCACAAACACCGGCGACCTATTTCTTCTTTTACTATGTTGACTCAACACAGCTGAGCTACCCCATTTATTCATATACTCTTCATTATTCTTTGGGGTAACTCTTATCCCTATTGATGCACAATGATCACAAAAGTAGAGCTCTATACAGATAAATCTTGGCACGAACCACATAGTCTAGAAGCTCGTCAACCACTATACTCCCTATGAAGTACCCCAAAATCTGCAACCATGACTTCCACACTAAGTAGACCTTCTGTAGATTTAAAGTTGTTTATATAACTCCTTTGGTACTGAGGTATAGGGTTATTAAGGAGGCAGACATATCGCAAGTCCCAGTTTTATCTCTTGCAAAATCTCAGGCCTTATATATTCCAGGCCAAAACCGATATAACACATGACCCTGCAATCTATTCCTTGACAGTGGACTTCCCCACTTGGCACGAAGTCATAGGTCACAACGTCTGATAATCCACAATGTTAAACTTCACAGCTCATATAAATCAACTCCATTGCTTTCAACTATTCCCATGTTCTGCAATGCTTCATAGCAGCGATCAAGAAAAATCATGTGGGTCCTCAAAAGGTGTACCACTGAAATGGAGTGGAAATAGTTTGGTAAACTTGTCCAACCTCAATAAACAAACTAGTGCGTCCTGCAACACTGGAGTAGCTATGAATCCTTCTGGAACCTGAACTGCTCCAACATGTACCGACTGAGTAGAACCTCCACTTTTAAATCCACTTGAGGCTCTACAATAGATGCTGATGTTCGAGCTCCAGACTGAGCTCTGCCTCTGCCTCTTCCCCTAATCGTAGCTGTCATTAGAGCTCCATTTCTTGTCCGATTGTAGATGCATTGCGTGTTGTCTAGATTTGCGAAAGAATAAGAATAGGCGAGTTCAATCATCAATGATAGAATAAATTCGCACGATTGAGTAGAATAGAAGTGAAATTGTTCCTAACTTTATAGCCTATGGGAGATAACTACAAACCTCTCTGTACCGATCCCTCAGACTCTACTAAGCTTGTTTGTGAATTGTGAGACCTAGGCAACCTACAACTCCGATACCAACTTGTCACGACCCGAATCCCCACCTTCGGGACCATGATGGCGCCTAACATTGTACTTGCTAGGAAAGCCAACATTAGAGGTTTTCGACATTTAAAACAATTTAAAACATATACAAAATCTAATGCTATCCAATAAATAATACCAAAATACTGTATGAAGGAATAATACGATACCGCAAAACAAATGCTAATATCTAAGTACCCAGGGTTTGAAGTCACAATTCACGAACTACTAAGAGTTTACTACAAGTATTTGGCTCAAAGAAATAGTATATAACTGTTTTGAACTAAATAAAATAGCAAATTCATAATAATGAGAAGACTCCAAGAATTTGCGGACGTCGGCAGATCTACTTTGTGTCTCCGTGCGAATAGTACCAGCTCTCACTCGAACTCAGTTCGGACCTAAACCTAGATCTGCACAACAAGTGCAGAGTGCATTATCAGTACAACCGACCCCATGTACTGGTAAGTGCCGAGTCTAACCTCAATGAGGTAGTGACGAGGCTACGACGGGGCATTTATAGTATAACCTGGGATACAATGTTTAATAAAGCAAAAAGGAAATACTAAAGTAAATGAAACAATAACTTGTAGTAAATACATAAGTATCCCATCTATCTTTCCAGATCTCAGCTATAACCAATCATTACGAGAATTTCCATGTTACAAATCTAAATCACGGTAAGAGTAGAATATGAAAACAACAAAATAAAGCAGTGTGCATTCCGACCCCATCATATAACCAGTAACACCATAAACATTCTCCCTTATTACTCCTTGTTGCGGCGTGCAACCCGATCCCACCTGTCCACCCTTATTACTCCTCAATATATATCACCTTTATTCCTCCTGTTGCGGCGTGCAACCCGATCCCACCTGTCCACCCTTATTACTCCTCAATATATATCACCTTTATTCCTCCTGTTGCGGCGTGCAACCCTATCCCACTTGTCCACCCTTATTGCTCCTTGTTTCGGCGTGCAACCCGATCCCACTAGACAATCACAGTTTACCCTTATTCCTCCTCAATATACCACCCTTATTCCTCCTGTTGCGGCGTGCAACCCGATCCCACCATATCAGTACCAATCACACAATAATAATAATATATCACAATTAAAATCAAAATCCTCCACCATATTTATGTCTCAACCAACGCAAATAGAAAGCTGTATTATTAAGAAACTTCATCGATTAATACTACACAACGAGACCAACCGAATTATGTTATGAAACACCGACAAGACAACTTAAACAATTAATGTAATACAGTGAAACCACAGAGAACAAATAATATTGCAAATAAGTAACAACAACTATCGGGACACAATTAGACATAGAAGAGTTCAATAAGCATGAAACAATTAAGGAAGGAAGGTAATAGATTGGGAACGGGGAAGGGAACAGGCTAAACAAGTAATTTGGCGGCGCATAGGTACTCGTCACCTCACCTATACGCCACACACATGAATTCTCACATAACAAATAGGTTGGGGATTCCTAATCCCTCAAGTAGAAGTTAGACCAAGCACTTACCTTGATTTCGCAGGCCACTCACTGCTCAAGTACAACTTTTCCTTTAGAATTCACCTCCAACCCGCTCGAATCTAATCATAATTAATTCAATATTATTAATTATTGCTAAAGGAATTAACTTTAATGCATAATCATGGTTTTCCTAAATTTTCCCAAAAAAAAGTTAAAAGTTTAGAATCGTAGTTAGTTTCGAGATTCGACCCCAATTCGAGGTATAAATTTCAATTATACAAAATTCCCTAATTCTACCCAGAACCCCCAATTTCTACCATGAAAACCCTTGATTTTTGATTGAAAAGTGATGAAAAACAATGGGTAATCGAGAGAAAATAGTTTAGAATCGTCTACCTGGGGAATAACTTGTCTCTTCAAAATCGTCTCTAGGTCTTCTTGGTTTTGAAAATACTAAAGAATGGCTTAATCTCGTGTTAGGTTATGTTTTTAAGTCGTTGGACAGGTCTTCTTCGCGTTCGCGAAGGACCTATCGCGTTCGCGAAGCTCTACGGCCAGAAGGCCTACGCGTTCGCGGTGGACTGATCATTTGGCCATCGCGTTCGTGACCAGATGGTCGCGTTCGCGTAGAGGAAATGTGACTCCCCTCCCCCAGGTCCATTAATTCATCGCGTTCGCGAAGGGTACTCCCCCCAGTGCTTCGTGTTCGTGACCAGTACTTCGCATTCGCTAAGAAGAAATTTTCCTTTACCCTGGTTTACACTTCGCGATCACGGGAGAGGCTTCGCGATCGCGAAGCACAAAATCACAACGCACCAACAACAACAATACAACCGTTTTCTATAAGTTCAAAACATCTCGAAGCCTACCCGAAACTCACCCGAGCCCTAGAGTCTCCAAACCAAACATGCACATAAGTCTAAAAACATCCTACAGACTTTCTCGTGCAATCAAATTGCTAAAATAACACCTAAAACTAGGATTTAGCATCAAAACTCACGAATTCCTCAAGAACATTTCAATTTCACTATCTTCTCAACCGGACGTCCGAATTATGTCAAATAAACTCCGATTTCCACCAAATTTCACAGACAGGACATATATGTTATAATAAACCTATATCGGGCTCCGAAACTAAAATACGGGCCCGATATCAATGATTTCAAACATTAATTCATTTCTTTAATTCCTTTAAATTTGAGTTTAACAATTTTTATCAAAAATTCATTTCTCGAGCTAGGGACCTCGGAATTCGATTCCGGGCATACGCCCAAGTCCCATATTTTATTACGGACCTCCCTGGTCCTTCGGAATATGGGTACGGGTCCGTTTGCTCAAAACGTTGACCAAAGTCAACTAAAAATAAATTTTAACTCTAAAAAATTCTTATCTCATATATTTTCATAAAAGCTTTCCAAATTCACGCTCGGATTACGCACACAAATCAGATGGACGAAAATAATATTTTTAAGGCTAATGAGCCCGGAATGGTGTCTCAAATCATAAGATGACCCTTTGGGTCATCACATTCGATTCTGTTTCGATTGAAACATTAGATTCGGGGCCATAGCAAAAAGAATTTGGGCATCATGTGAGTAATTTATGGTCATTGTACTAAAAATTAGGTTGTCAGATTTTCAGATTAATTACGAAATTTCCACTGAATTCGTATTTAAAAATCTGCACTATTTGCGAATATTGAAACCAACATATCTCCTTTATTATAAGATCAAATTGAGTGATTCAAAAGTCTAACTTGACTAAAATTTTACAAGGAATACATTGGAATCATAAAAGGCGAGTGTCGGGATCATTTGTCACAAGAAACGAGGTAGAGTAGCTGGTAGAAAATATATAAAATAAGGGTTTGTTCATTTGGTCATTTTTTGAGTGGGGGACCTCGGATTTGGGCGATTTGGAGGCGATTTTCACCATATGGATTGGGGTAAGTTTTCTTTACTAGGTTGTGGTTATATTTCATGAATCCATTTTTGTTNTGATTGATGATTTCAAAGTGAAATTTGGGGGGTGGTCCCTAAAGTTTCATAAAGTGAATTTTTAAGTTTTGAACATCGATTTGGAGTCGGATTTGAGTGAAAATAGTATGATTGGACTCGTAATTGAATGAATTGTCAGATTTTGTGAGTTTTGTCAGGTTCTGAGGTGCGGGCCGGGTTGGGCTTTTTGCCGATTTTGGGCTTTTGATTAAATATTTGACCTTTTTCAATTGGGATTGGTTCCTTTAGCATTTTTTTGATGTAATTGAGTTGTTTTTGGTTAGTTTTGATCCGTTTGGAGGTAGGAACGCGCGGGATGACATCTTTGGAGCATCACTTGGCCTGCTCGGCATTGGTATTGGCTCGTTCAAGGTAAGTAATTCTTCTAAACTTAGTGCTGAGGGTATGAAACCCCGCATTACGTGTTATTTGATTGGTATTGAGGTGACGAGCGTGTGGGTGTATTCCCTGTGAGTTGGGACCCTATGGTTCCCACGACACTATATAGTGGCCTTATTTTGTCGATATCTGTGTTTTTACCATGTGATAAAGTAATTGAGTTGTCAATCATGCTAGATATCATGTTCAGACTTTATGCTGATAGTGTTGAGACCCATAGTGGTCGTTTCTTGCTGTTATTTCACAGATTTCATTGATATTTTATACTCAGTCATGTTCATGCATTCATATCATATCTCAGTCTCAGTTGTTATCTATCGATACATCATATTCTTGTCGTCGGGCTAGTTTCATGACTCTGTGAGCTCGTGAGCGAGACTGGAGAGATTGATGACTGAGTAAGGCCGGGGGCCTGGTGGTTGTGAGGATATTGATACCATAGCATGTGAGTTGTCCATGCGGATCCAGGTATTTGATATTATAACACATGAGTTGTCCGTGCAGAACGTGAGTTGTTCGTGCGGATCCAGATATTGATATTATGGCGCGTGAGTTGTCCGTGCATAAATCTTGGACTGTGGGATCTCCTCCGGAGTCTGAACACCCCCAGTAAGCGCAGGCGACTATAAACGTATGCGGATTGAGATACATGGTATTTGCATGCACACATGACATACATGAATTTTCATGCACTCATGACATACATGCATATGGATGCATTTTTCACCATGTTATATAGTATCACGTCATCCATGACTTATTATACACATTGATATGTGGGCTCAGAGAGGTATTTTATACTTGTTGTTTGAAAAGAAAATGAAACATCTTACTTATTGCTGAAAAGATTTTGGGAAAAATCATACTTTTCAAACTTACCTGTATTTCGACTTTGTGGCCAAAAGATTTGAGTTCTCACTAAGATATTTGAAAAGCATGCCTATTTTCTGGAACTGTGAGCGAGTTGAGCATTTTACTTCTGAGATACTCTTTTTATTACTTTTATTACGCAGTTGCGAACTGTTGTAGAATACTGGTATTGAACCCGAACTAGTGTTAGCTCGTCACTGCTTTCAACCTAAGGTTAGGTTTGTTACTTACTCAGTACATAGGGTCGGTTGTATTGATACTACACTTCTGCACATTGCGTGCAGATGTTAGTTGCTGTTGTTGTTGTGCTCGATATTTGGGGGACTTGAAGATGTATCGGCGTCCCTGTTGTAGCTGCCTCCTTTGTTCGGGGTAGCCTTAGATTATAAAACTCTGTTTATGTACTTTTCAAACAAACTGTGTATTTATTTCATTTTCGCTTGGTAAACACTATTCGTAGAAGCTCATGATTTGTACTACCAGTCCTTAGGAAATGTATAAAATTCCATAAATTACTTTCATAATTTTCTTGTTAATATAATTGAAATTGGATAATTAATAGTTGGCTTACCTAGAGGACTGGGTTAGGTGCCGTCATGACCAGTGGATTTTGAGTCGTGACAGCAGCATTCACGCATTTGATGAACAATGTGTTCCAGCTAGGGCTGTTCAAAATCGAACCGTAACAGTTAACCGAACCAAATCGATGGCTTATTGGATTATTGGTATCGGGTATCGGGGTAATGGATGGTGAACGGATTGTGATTTGATAATTAACGGCTTAACGGTTTGGGGGCGAATTACTCAATTTTCTTATTGGATAAACCGTTTACCCATTAAAAAAATTATATATTTACATTTTTACCCCTAGCATCTCAAATACACACAATGCATGCTCACATTAGGATAAATTTTTTTTGACATAAAATGAGATCAATGAGGTACAGTTATGCTACTTTGATTAATTGATCAACTTAAATCACGAGGGTAACTTCAGATAGTTTCGTAGATCATGCAAGACAGATACTTCGGGTGCAATTGAAGATTTAGGTCTTAAAAATAAAAGACAGATGATCGAATATCTGATAAATGATATGAGAATAGTAAAAGGTGATTGAGTACTGCTTTCTGAAGCTCAGACAGAATCACCTCGCTACATCACCAACTATATCTTCCTCCATTTCTTTATTACTTGGTTTCTTTAAAAGCTTTGAGCTTTCTGTGTTGTTACAGTGAGCTTTATACTATGCAGTTTTCCGTTTGGTATTCACAAGACTATGATTATTCAAAAAAAATTATTTTGTTAAGCCGATAAACCCCTCGATTATCGTTAATCTGATACCAATCCGCCCGTTGCCTTATTGGATGTCTAACATATTACTATATTTATAATCTGATAACCGTTAAGCCGAACCGTTAGGCATAATTATCTGCCTAATCCGCCCGATAAGCACCCCTAGTTCCAGCCGTATTTGGACTCCTTCGTTACTGTATTCATTGATAACATCTTGGTGTACTCTCATAGCCAAGATAAGCATGCTCATCATTTGAGGATTGTATTACATAGATTGAGGGAGGAGAAGCTTTATGCAAAGTTCTCCAAGTGTGAGTTTTGGCTCAGTTTAGTTGCATTCTTGGGGAATGCAGTGTCCAGTGAGGGTATTCAAGTGGATCCGAAGAAGATAGAGGCGGTGCAGAGTTGGCCTAGATCGTCCTCAGCTACGGCGATTAGGAGCTTTCTTGGTTTGGCGGGTTATTATCGTCACTTTGTAGAGGAATTTTCATCTATTACTTTGCCCTTGACCAAATTGACCCGAAAAGGTGCTCTATTCAGGTGGTCGGATGAGTGTGAGGAAAGATTTTCGAAGCTCAAGACTGCTTTGACCACATCTCTAGTGCTAGTTCTGCCATCATCTTCAGGTTCTTATACCGTGTATCGTGATTCCTCGAGGATAGGCATTGGTTGTGTTTGATGCATAAGGGTAGGGTGATTGCCTATGCCTCGCGCCAGTTGAAGACCCATGAGATGAATTATCCAGTGCATTATTCTGAGTTAGCAGCCATTGTTCACGCCTTAAAGATTTGGCTTCATTATTTGTATGGGGTTCATCGTGATTTATACTGATCACTGGAGTCTGCACCATCTGTTTAAGTAGAAGGATCTTAATTTGAGTCAGCGGAGATGGTTGGAGCTTCTTAAGGACTATGATATCACTATTCTATATCATACAGGGAAGTCCAATGTGGTGGTCGATGCTTTGAGTCGTCGGGCAGAGAGTTTGGGGAGTTTAGCATATCTTCCAGCAGCAGAGAGACTTTTGGCATTGGATGTTTAGGCCTTAGCGGTCCAGCTTGTGAGATTGGATATTTTGGAGCCCAGTCGGGTATTGGCCCGCGTGGTTTCCAAGTCTTCTCTTTACGACCTTATTAGGGAGCATCATTATGATGACCCACACTTGCTCGTTCTTCAGGACAGGGTCCGATGAGGTAATTCTAGAGATGTGATTATTGTTGATGACGGTGTGTTGAGGATGCAGGGCCGGATATGTGTGCCTCATGTAGATGGGCTTTGAGAGTTGATTCTTGAGGAGGTCCACAACTCGCGGTATTCCATCCATCCGGGTGCCGCGAAGATGTACCAGTATTTGAGACAACACTATTGGTGGAGCCAGATGAAGAAGGCTATAGTTGGGTTTGTAGCTTGGTGTCTCAACTATCAGCAGGTTAAGTATGAGCATCTGAGATCGGGTGACTTGCTTCAGAGATTAGATATTCCGGAGTGGAAGTGGGAGCGGATCACCATGGGCTTTGTAGTTGGGCTCCCACGGACATCGAGGAAGTTCGATGCTATTTTGGTTATTGTGGATCGGCTGACCAAGTCCCCACACTTCATTCCTGTTGGTACTACTTACTCATCAGAGCGGTTAGCTAAGATTTATATTCGAGAGATTGTTTGTCTGCATGGTGTCCCGATTTCCATCATTTCTGATAGAGGTACTCAGTTCACATCGCAGTTTTGGAGGGTCGTGCAGCGAGAATTGGGTACTTAGGTTGAGTTGAGCATAACTTTTCACCCTCAGACGGACAGGTAGTTCGAGAGAACTATTCACATATTGTAGGACATGTTGCGCGCTTGTGTCATTGATTTTGGGGGTTCATGGGACCAGTTTCTGCCACTCGCGGAGTTTGCATATAACAACAATTATCAGTCGAGTATTCAGATGGATCCGTATGAGGCTTTATATGTGAGGAGGTGTAGATCTCCGGTTGGATGGTTTGAGTCGAGTGAGGCTAGGCTCTTGGGTACAAACTTGGTGCAGGATGCTTTAGATAAGGTGAAATTGATTCAGGAGAGGCTTAGCACGGTGCAGTCTATGAAGAAGAGCTATGCGAACATGAAGGTCTTTGATGTGTCATTTATGGTTGGGGATAAGGTCTTGCTAAATGTATCACCCATGAAGGGTGTTATGAGGTTTGGGAAGAGGGAGAAGTTGAGCCCCCGGTTCATTGGGCCTTTTGAGGTGCTTCAGAGGATAGGGGAGGTGGCTTATAAGCTTGCTTTGCCACCTAGTTTGTCGAGTGTGCATCCAGTATTTCATGTCTCCATGTTTTGGAAGTATGTTAGCGATCCGTCCCATGTTTTGGACTTCAGCACAGTTCAGTTGGAGGGTGATATGACTTATGATGTGGAGCCGATGGCTATTTTGGATCGGCAGGTTCGAAGGTTAAGGTATAAGAACATAGCTTCAATAAAGGTGCAGTGGAGAGGGAAGCCTGTGGAGGAGGCCACCTGGGAGACCGAGCGGGAGATGCAGAGCAGGTACCCACACATATTTGAGACTCTAGGTATGATTCTAGACTCGTTCGAGGACGAACGTTTGTTTAAGAGGGGGAGGATGTAACGACCGGGCCGGTCATTCCGAGAGTTATAGCCCCGTCTCCCCCATTTCTACTTCTTTATGTGTTATTCAACTGTATTGTGTTGTGCCGCGTTGGTTGGTTCGGGTCCGGAGTGGTTTCGGAGTGGAATGAGACACTTAGTCTCTTATTTAGAAGTTAAAGTTGGAAAAGTCAACCGGATATTGACTTATGGGTAAACGATTTCGGATTTGAAGTTTTATGGTTCAGCTAGCTCCGTTAGGTGATTTTGGACTTAGGAGCATGTCCGGAATGTAATTTGGAGGTCCGTGGTAGAATTAGGCTTGAATTGCCGAAATTAGAAATTTGGTGATTTCCGGTCGGCAGTGAAAAATTTGATATCGGGGTTGGAATGGAATTCCGGAAGTTGGAGTAGGTTCGTAGTGTCATTTGTGAGGTGTGTGAAAAATTTGAGGTTATTCGTACGAGGTTTGGTAGGTTTTTACGTTGTTTGCAGAAATCGGAAGTTTAAAAGTTCTTAGGCTTGAATCCGAGGTTAATTTGGTGTCGTGGTGTTGTTTTGAGTGTTCCGAGGGGTCGACTAAGTTCGTATATGGTTATATGACTTGTTGGTAATATTGGTTGAGGTCCCTATGGCCTCGGGTGTGTTTCGGGTGGTTAACGGATTTGGTTTTTGGAGTTGGGAACTTTTGTGCTACTGGTTTTTGAGTTGCTGGTGTTTTTCTGCACCTGCGGATGGGGAGCCGCAGGTGTGAGGTCGCAGGCGCGGGGCAGTGTGCGCAGATGCGGAAGTTTGGAAAGCTGGGCATCAAGCGCAGGTGCGCAAGCTTGGCGCCCCTGCGAGCCCGCAGGTGCGATGCACGGGGCACAGCTGCGGAAGTTGAGGAAGTAAGTGACTTCCGCAGGTGCAGTTGTTTGGACTGCAGGTGCTGTCGTACGGGTGAGAGTAAAAGGTCGCAAGTGCGAGAAGCCTGGGCAGAAGGTATATATTGCACACTTCGCAAATTTTTGTGTATTCTTCACTATTTCTATTCGGATTTGAAGCTTTTGGGAGTAATTTGAAGAGGGATTCAAAGGGGAGTTCATTGAGGTAAGTTATTTGAGCCCTAATACTCGTGTTTATGGTAATTTCTCGTTGTTTAATCATGTAATTAGTGGGAATTAGGGATGAAATTGAGGGGATTAGGGCTTGAAAATTGGAGAGTTTGATTTGGGGATTTGAGGGGCCAAATGAAGTCGGATTTTGATAATTTTGGTCTGGTTGGATTCGTGAGTGAATGGGCTTTCTAGTTTTGTAATTTTTGTCAGGTTTCGAGATGTGGGTCCGGCAGCCGAGTTTGAACCGATTTCTGAATTTTGGTCTAATTTGATAATTTTTCATGTGGAATTTATTTCGTTGGCGTATATTGATAGTAATATACCGATTTTGAATATATTCGGAGCATTTGGAGGCCGAGTCAAGAGGCAAGAGCATCACGGGTTAGAGATTTGACCGGTTTGAGGTAAGTAACGATTGTAAATCTAGTCCCGAGGGTATGAAACCCCAGATTTCATAACATTTTACTATTTTGAGGTGACGCACATGCTAGATGACGGACGTGTGGGCGTGCACCGTTTGGATTTGTGACTTCGTCCGGCCCGTAGCAACTGTATAATGATTATGTGTTTTAGAAAGAATTTCTTTGAAAGTCATGTTTGGGCCTTGTGCCAGTATTGTTTGGACCCTCAAGGGCCTTTTCTTACTATCCTCTTACTGTTTTTCGATTAGAAATCTATACTCAAAAATAGTGAGAGGATAGTAAGAAAAGGCCCCTGAGGATCCAAACAGTACTGGCACAAGGCGCAAACATGACTTTCAGCCCAAGTTATAGAATTCTTTCTAAAACACATAATCATTATATAGTTTCAACAAAATATGCAACTCTACCGTTGCTACGGGACGGACTAAGTCACAATCCCCAACGGTGCACGCCCACACGCCCGTCACCTAGCATGTGCATCACCTCAAAATAGTAAAATGATACGAAATTCGGGGTTTCATACACTCATAACTAGATTTACAATCGTTACTTACCCCAAACCGATCAAATCTCTAACTCGTGATGCTCTTGCCTCTCGACTCGGCCTCCAAACGCTCCGAATCTATTCAAAATCAGTATATTACCATCAATATACGCTAACGGAATGAATTTCACATGAAAAACTATCAAATTAGACCAAATTTCTGAAATCGGTTCAAACAGGCTCCGGGCCCACGTCTCGAAACTCGACAAAAATTACAATATATGTATATACATATAAAATATATATTTTAATTGAGCTAGAGAATGTAATTAGTTAGCCGACCAACTAATTTTATATTTCTCCCTTTAACATATATATACCCGGTATGTTTTATTTTAAAGGTATGTATATTTTTAATGGCTCTAAGAATAGCTGATAATATATATATATATATATATATATA
>ML319351.1:0-54089 GCA_005239505.1 Nicotiana paniculata | reverse complement strand
ATATATATATATATAAAACTGCTCTGTCGTAGTAGGCTCGCTCATAGGCGCTCGGCCATACTACGCTCTGTATCTCGACCAATTGGGCTCGCTCATAGGCGCTCGACCACATTAGGCTCGGTATAAAACTTACCATATGATCAGAGGTTGCCAATAAGGACCTGCCCATCGATTATAGCTCGATGGTAATGAAAATAATATTGTACATAGAGACTCTCAACTCTCTTGACAGGAAAAAGGAAATACTCAATTGCATGGCACATACTGTCAAGATCTTTGTTCTTTTATTCTCTTGGTTTCGAACAAGTTATTTGACTATTATAGGGATCTTTATCCATATGTAAAGTAGTGGGTTGTCACGTACTCACATAGCATTTAATACCCTAAAAGTGATTATCATGTCACTTTCCAGTTCTAGGAGGAGATCGTAATTACTAGTAAGCATATTGTACTTAGAAGACTAGTATAATAGAGATTTGTGAAGGTACTGCGATGATTGGATTAGTAAATGAATATGAATTACTGAAAGATGTAAAGCTGCATAAGATACTATACCATCATTCTAACGACTATATCAAATGTTAGGGACATCCTTAAATGGAAACTGTATCACATGAGATAAAAATGACCTATCTCACTTTTCTTCATTTGCAAAAATACTCATTCTACATTACACCTTCTTAACAGCACACTAGACTATTTGTTCCAAACACCATACAAAAAGTAGATATAGGAAACAGGGATAGTCCTTATCAAGCCCACGACAACTAGGAAAAATATACGTAAATTCCGGAACATGAATTTTTCGTTATGCCTCGTTATCAACTTGTACATTACGAGATCATGCAAAAATGAAGGAAGGGCTTAGCCTTAACATACCTGGAGTAGGAAAAATCCGAATAATATTCTTGGAAATGAGTGCACCGTACTCCTTTAGAACATCAAAATTTTACGTTTCTATGATGTTAAGAAACCTCGTTGGAATTTTCAAGAACTCTCGTTGAATTCATGATGTAGGCGTTGGAATTATTTCTGTTTTTATCTTTGAATTGATGCTGCTATCTTTGGAATGGTTTTTGTATTGATTCAAGCATAAGTTCTTGATCTTTGATATGCTTTTTACTAAGTGGAGGGGGGGCACTTATAGATTAGTTGGCCAAATATTTTCCATGTTTTTGCCACATTTTATGTGAAATCAAAAGTCACCCTTATATTAAATCTTAGGCAGCCACGTTAAACCTTATCCAAAATTATTATTAATTAATCACTAATCTTTTGATTAACTTGATAATCTCCCACTATCCAATAATTAACTAATACCCATATAATTAAGAATTATCTCAATTTAATTAAAATACTACTCACTTTTAATATATTTTATACACCTTACTATTATGGCCATGTGGTACTTTGTACGACACTAGTCCACAAATATCGGGTATTTTAGCTCGGGCCATATTTTATCCCAAAATGTCAAACTTGAAAGTTCTTGTTAATTAATCTTTCCCAACCACAAATTATTTTTTCCAAAATTAATTCGAAGTAAAATGGGCGAGTCCTAAGGTTAGCTAATCCTTTTGGAAACATTAAAGAATAATTATAATTAAAGAAACAATAACTCACTTCATAATAAATAAAATTCATTCAATACATAGGTACAACAGGATACTTAATCCACACTTTAAATATGAATATTTCCATAAACAAGATTCAAGTGTTGGAAAAAATACTACACACTTAAATATACAATACAAAACAAGGAAATGAAGAAATGAACATAAATGGATAAGAAATTCTCAACCAAAAGTTTTAAATCTTTAAGACCCAAGTGTGTGTGCAAGAACCCTAGCTCCAACACTTTTGTTCTCTATTAAAGAGACTGAAAATAAGCCAAAGATAATCTGGGTCGTGTATTAAATGGTTTGGGGTAAAAAACGTGAAACTCCATAATGGCCCAATTTTTACGCCAAATTTTTCTTCGCGTTCGCGAATATTTGTTTCCTTCATCATCGCGATCGCGATTGTCTCTTTGCGTTCACGAATGTTTGTTTCCTCCAGCTTCACGTTCGTGTATAGCACTTCGCATTCGCGAAGGTTTGTTGTCCTGAAGTTCTGTGTTCGCATCTAACCCTTCGCATTCGCGAAGGGTAATTCACTGGGCAGTATTCCTGTTTGCATTCTAGCTCCTTTTTGACTCATTTGCACATGGTTTCTTCACCATCATTTCTAAATCAAATAAAACTGTAAAATAGAAGTACATGATATTAAACACACGATTTTATCAATCAAACATAGCAAAAATCTAAGATTAAAGACGATATAAGTTGGTAATATACCCACTTATCAAACCCCCAAAGTTAAACTATTGCTTGTCCTCAAGCAATTCAACAAATAAGAACATCCTTTAATAAAATCATCAATTTAGCTTAATGACTTACCAAACATCATTTCAAGTCAAAAAGGTTCACATTAAACACAATCTAGTAACTTTGGTTGGTACCAACAATTAATCCAAAGCATATGAATAGCCGACAACTTCTCACAAACATCATTTTAATTCAAGTTCTCAAACACCACATTAATCAAAGTAGCAACCAAGTCATGACACTAAAGCTTCAAAATTTGCCTAATTATCAAAAATAATTTTCTTTTGTTCATTCCTCCCAAATGGAAATTGGATTAAGTTCACAACTCAAATTTTCATGTGCCCTCAAACTTAAGAGAGAATCCCAACTTATAAATTGCAATTTAAACCCAAATGGGATATCAAATTGAAAGAATTAACTCTCTCTCACACAAAGATATTCAAATGCACAGAAGTAGTGTCATAGACTTGCCATTCATGTATTTCTCCACTAATGTAATCACACTTGGTTCAAAATCAAGTAGGACTTAAAGGGTTGTAATGCGGCTTTTTGATTAAGGTAGGGCACAATTTGGATAAGGGTGACTCAAAATATCCCTAAGCACTACAATTTGAAACAATTAAAGCACACTTCCTTCAAAAACTTTTTCCATTTTTTCTTCACTTTTCATTCCACACCTAATCTTCCCTTTATTCACAACTCCTTATTTTTCGTTCCTTTTTCTACTTTCTTAATTTTTTTAATTACCTTTCACCTTTTAAGCATCTTCCACATCACAACTTTTTCAACCTTCACCCCCAAACTTAGGCTTTTAACCTTTCTTTACACTTTCAAAGCACATAGGGAGGTAGGGTGCCAAAATATATATCAGTTAAGAACGAAGGGTTAAAGCTTGTAACATGGTTGCCAAAGAAAAGTTATAAAGGCTCAAAAGGGGTTGACTAGGGACAATATGCAAGGTAGGAAATTAAGGCACTGTAACGGTCCAAGGAAGGCCTAACATCATTTTTCAAACCAAGTTAGTCTAGGATTTCGCCTTGAAGCACACTCCGGGCAAGTTCTAGACTATAAATAATGCGAAAGAACTCACAAAAAATCTCACCACATATGGCACATGCCAACTCGAGTGATATATAAATCTAAAATCCAATTAAAACCAATGAACCCAAAGAAAATCATATATAGCCTAAAAGACTATTTAATGAATCAAAAAGACTAAAATAGAACCTAAAATTCATAACAAGTATTATCACTTCAATTATTTTTTATTTTAAAAATCAAAAAACATCATATGCCAAGGTGTAAATCATGTTGGTACCAAACAAGCCACACACGTAGGTTTATGGATAAAAGATCACACACAATAACCAATTTATTCACTACTAGCTACTAAAATAACTAAAAAAATATTTACCTAAAGAAAAATTTAAACAAGACAATCCCTTAAGAAAGTTGTCACGCCATCTGTCATAGGGAAAATTCACCCGGTTCGGCACAAATTATTTCCTTGGAAAAGAACCACGACATAAAGGAAAACCAAGAATTTTAACTAATTCTACTATAGGTAAATAAAGTATCAAAATAAGAAAATAATAATAAAAAAAGTAATGCTAACATGCGATAATTATACTTCAAATTATCAATAATAAACTATAACGTCAACCAATCTACAAAAGTTGTCAAAAAAATAATCATGCTCCAACTACATCATCACATGTAAATGAATCACCCCCAACCTAAAATGTTGCACTATCCTCGATGCAACTAAAAAAAAGATAAAATGAAGGAGCTGATCCCTGAAACTGCATCACTCGGAGCTGGAGGTGGAAGGACATTTTGAGCTCCTCCTCGTAATCATCATCATCATCAGAGTTGTTTGAACTGCAAAACGACCTCAACTTATCCATCATCTTGTTCAGGAATTTGTTCTTTTTCTTTCGTGCTCCCTGAACTTTCTCTACGGCTTTTCAATCTTCCCTTGCCGGCTGCTAATATTTTCGAACCTGTTGTTCATGGACTCCATCTTTCCCGTTATTGCTTTTTGGTATTTGACCACGTCATCAAGGAATGGTGGGGTAGTAGTGCCACTAGATGTGCTAGCCCTAAGTGGGCCAGTAGGAAGGCCAGTTATAAGCTGCCTAATGTGTGCATCTACTCCATGTATCTGACTAGATAGGTGACGCATAGTGTGAAGTCTGGACTGGAGTGGTCCCATGGGGTCAAATGACCATGGTTCAGGTGCAAAGGATCCAGCGGGATCAGTGGTGGCCTCAGAGAACTGCACAAATGATAACATCAATTCTCTTATTTTTCTACTTGTCACTGGGTCCCCTTTTTAGCATTGGGTGGATCATCGACTTTCCCGAACCTTTCTCAACATCATTTGAATTTTTTAACACCCCAAAATCATAGCATATCTGAGTGATCAAGGATGGAAAGAATAGTCTGTTAGACCTTCCATGGGTGGCTTCCTCGATTTCTCTAACAATGTACCCCCTGCGTTCATGGGTAGCGCATCCATGATAGCAGAAATTATCAGTTCCCTCTCTGGTGTCACATCACTGTCATTTGTAAAGGGCAAGACTCTTGCATAGATAATAGAGAGCCACGTCTTTGCCTCAGTAGAGAAGTCATGAGAATCAACTTCCTTGCGCACTTTCAACCACTTCGGGGTCACCCTGTCATGCAATTTGTCCACCAACCATCGGTTTCATCCTTCTTTTGTTCTGTCTCTGTAAACCTCATTATTGGCATTGGGAAGACCATAAAGTTTGTTGATCACCTCAGGGCTGAAATTGATTTGCACACCCCGCACAGTAGTAATTAAGGTTCCTTGTAAGTCGGTCCTCAAGGCGTTTGCATAAAATTCCACTACTACTGTGTGGTTGGCATCATTTGGTTGATCGGCAAAACAAATCCACCTGCTTACGACTAATCTTGTGCAGAAGCCCGGTATTTTAGCTTCAACCTTTTCCATGTTAATGCGTATTTCCCTGACAATTGTTTTTGAAAAGAGTTCGTCATATTTCCGTTTACATTATAGATAAAAACCGGTCATGATCAAAGGGTTCCGCTTCTTCATCTTCGGGGACATGTTCTTGTTCAATTTCATTGTGTTTCGGATCTATTGTATGCCCAAAGTACCTACAAAATAGACCAACAATGTTAAAAGCTCATATAGACACTTAAAAAATGTATTAGGAATTATTTAGGCCAAAGAAATAGGTCAAAAAGGTTCCAGCCAGACCTATGCAAAGCTACTATTTTTTGCCATTTTAGTTACTGCTAGATTTTTCTCTTCACGTTTGCGTAAGTCCTATCACGTTCGCGAAGAGCAAAAAAGTTTAGTTTAGAATTAGAACTTTGTGTTCGCAAATAGACCACCGCATTCGCGTGGTACCAACCACCTTCGCAAAGGGTTAAAGTTGGCCGACAGTCGCGAACGCAACATTGTTACCGCGAACGCGTAGGCATAAAATCTTATTACCATTCACGATCGCGAGGGTCCATCGCGAACGCGATGAATGCTTTTGCAATTTCTAGCAGCTACTAGTTTTTGGCTCTCCGCTCACCCCGACCTGACGTATATGCACCTGCATAAAATGTGTAGCAAGTGTAGCACGTGTGCATAAAACAATGTGTATCCAGTAAGTATCTAGAATAATATCGAAGAAGTGGTGACGAGGGTCGACTTCGACACTTACTATGGGCTAACAGTAAAATTTCAAATTTGTAATTAACCATGGATATGTAAATACAACTGAATACTCAATAAGAAGAAATAAATAAACAATTCATTCTCTGATTGGAAATCCCAAATTAATTTCTACCATTTAACAAATTAATCTCTTAAGCCAATGAAAGAATATCAAATATAATTGGACTCCAAGAATTATTACGCACGAATTATGCCAAGGTCGTACGGCCCGATCTAACATATAAATATATAAATTGTGCACTGCCGAGGGTCGAATGACACAAACCAGAGATTCATCTATCTGCTACCGAGGCGTTCGACCTGCTCCACAAGTACAGAAAATACATTAAAACAACCGATTCAAGATTACTAAGGGGCTAATATTAGAAGAAATACCAATTCTCATTAACGGTCAAGTGACCTGTCAAAAACTCAAGTAAATGAAGTTTAACCTTTTACAATTACTTTATCAAGTTCCAATATGATTTAAGCAATTAAATTAACAAGTAGCATGCAAACATCGTAAGTATAACATAATTTGGGTCCTAGACTATCCGGGCATAAGCATAATTAGTAGCTACGTACGGACTCTCGTCACCTCATGCATATGCATCCCCCACAAATAGAAGAAGATATTAAATCAATTCACCTATGAGGTTAATTTCCTTTTACAAGGTTAGAAAAGAGACTTTCCTAATCTTAAATCCCACTTCCGATCACAATTTTGTTCTAAAGTCCCAACTTGGTGTCGTTCAATCCGAAACTAGTCAAACAACATGCAAAATAATCCAAAATATACTCCAATGCTTGAAATTTAACAATTTATAGTAATTTCCAACTCTGCTAGAAAAGATGGTAGTGGGGCCCATGTCTCGGAACCCGAAAAAACTTATACAATCTGACAACTCATTTAATTACGAGTTCAACCATACTAATTTCATTAAAGTCCCACTCTGAATTGGTATTCAAGACTCGAAAATTTGTTTTGTAAAATTATAGAAATTTCTTCCGATTTCTTCTTGAAAAATAGATAATCTAATGCCGAAACTGAAGATTAATCCATGAAATATAATCACAAGTGAGTCAAGAATGCTTACCCCAATGAAATTGCTCTCAAAAATTGCTAAATTCCAAGGGTCCCAACTAGAAATACAAAATAATGGCTCAAAGGTCCGAAACACACTGCCCGACTTCCTTCTTCGCGTTCGTGAGCCTCCCATCACGTTCACGATGAACAAAACTCTCAAATGTTATTTCCAAACTCTTCTCAGACAGCCTCTAGTATAATGGTCATAACTTTTTGTACAAACTCCAAATGTCAAATGGTTTAAGTTTCTGAAAACTAGAAACTAAGATCTACAACCTTCATCTCCCAATTCCTTATAGATTTTGAGATATAAGCTGCCAAAGTCAGCCCGGTGCAACATAAATTTCTTCTTCGCAATTTCCAAATATCTTCTCGGACAACCTATAGTGTACTAACCATAACTTTTTTTACCCATCTCCAAATGCCAAATGGGTTGATTGCCCTTATAGATTGCATGATATAAGCTTCCAAAGTCAAGCGACAGAAAACACGATTTCCTTCTTCGTGAATGCGAGAATCTCTTCGCGAATGCGAAGAACAAAGTCCCAGCAATAAAATCCTTCTTGGCGGACGCAAGAGGCTCCTCACGAACGCGAAGAACAACACCTTACATCAGAAAACCAGCATCTAAAGTAGTCCAAAATGATCTGATAACACCCGAAACATACCCGAAAAACACACGAGGCCCCTCGGACCCCAACCAAATATACAAACAAGTCCTAAAACATCATATGAACTTAGTCGAGGCCTCAATTCAAGCCTAATAAAACTAATGGAAGTAAGAAATAACAACTTCTACATTCGATGTCGAAACCTTTCAAGTCAAGTCCGATTGACCTCAAATTTTGCACACAAGTCATAAATGACATAACAAACCTATTCCAAATTTCAACAATCGGATTTCGACCCTGATATTAGAAAGTCAACTCCTGGTCAGACATCCAAACCTTCCATATCCAACTTTCGCCATTTCAAGCCGAAATCAACTACAGACTTTCAAATAAATATCCGGATACACTCATAGGTCCAAAATAACAATACAGAACTAATCCCAGGCTCGGAATCTCAAACGGACATTGATAACATTAAAATATACTTCAACCCACAATCATGAAATTCTTTCAAAATGCCAATTTTCCTTAATAAGCGCAATAACACTTCCGGGTCATCCAAAACCCGATCTGGGCATATGCCAAGTTCACAATCAGCATATGAACCTATTGGAACCTTAAAATTACGATTCCGAGGTCGTTTACTCAAAAGTCAAAACTTAGTCAACTCTTCTAACCTAAATCTTTCGTGATGAGAATTTTCCATCTGAATCAACTTCGAACTTCTCGAAATTCAGTTCCGACCACACGTGAAAGTAATAATACCTGAAGTGAAGCTATTCAAGGCCCCAAACCGCCGAATGACATGCCAGAGCTCAAAATGATCGGCCGGGTTGCTACATAACGCCGGGCGGCCTTCTATTTTCATAGTGTCATCTCATATAAGGAGTGGAACTCATCGATGCGTACAACCTCTTTAATCTAGGAATAAGAGGTAAAAAATGCGTCGACTTCACAGCAACCTTGTTCTCGTTGGAAACCCGCTAAAATGAAGTTTTTCACAAAATTTACAACTTTCTAAATCTGCATCACCCTTATAATACAACATGCAACGATCTTCACAACGATCGAATCACATAGACGAGAGTCCTAACTTAGAAACCAATCTCTTAGCCTTATATAAATCTTCAGGTATGTTGAAAGTTGGGTCAAGTAGTTCACTCACAAGGCCAACGAAAGAATCCATTCCGGCTTGAGCAATATTGGTATCTGATTTGACACTTAATTATCTAGCCGCAACAGATAATTGAGAGTGCATACTCCCTTCACTTAGTGGATGACTAGCGGCCTCTAACTATTCATTAAAATGTTTTGCCTCTTCGTTAGGAATTTGCTCAACACTTTCATGGGGTTCAAACTCGACCTACCGCAACCATTTCATGGTATCTAGAATGTTGAATGCTATTCTCCACCGACCTACCACTTTCACCAACAACTACGTTATGAAATACACCATGATTGCGATCAACCTGTCCATGACTAGTCCACATAAATTAATTATCTATAAAACCATTTCTATAAAGATGAGCCGTAACATCCTCTGAACCCAAAAAATGGTCCAAGTGAAATTGCATGCCTAATAAAGTCCTTAACCCCTTCTATAAATTCCTCGCTTAAAATTGACGATTAGGATAATTCCTATTATACATCCAACTACGATATTCCATCTAAACAAAGAACAAATAAATTACATGTTATATTAATTGGCTATTCAAATAAATTTATAGAATTAAGTTACATAATAAAATTTAGTTACAAAGTAGTTAATTTAAATAATTTGAGTGCATATTAATTTGAATACAATATTATTCTAACCCTACCACTAAACATAATTAGACTCGCTAGAATAATCAGTTAGTTAAGCCATTCAATTAGACTAACTTACTTACTAATAATCGTAATTAATAAACTCTAAATCATATTTTAATATACTCTATCATAATCACGATCAATAAATTGAAAAAAATATAATTAGCTAAGCAAAATCATAATCATACACTTTTAGCATAATATCTTCTAAATTAGCTAAGCCAAGTACCTTACATTATATCATAAACAAAATCAATAAGAGTAAACCCTAAATCTAAAGGAATATAAATCAATTGAAATAATCCAAAATTTTCAAATTGTAAGCCCTAGTTTATTCAAATGAAAGAATTTAAATAACTAAAATTAACAAATATATATTACTAACCTTCAAAGAATGGAGAGGGGTATGATTCTAAGAGTGGCGCGACAGTGGGTGGCGCGGCGGTGGGTGGCGCGACATTGGTTGGGGGAGGGGGTTGATTTTGGTTGAGAAAGGAGTTATGAGTTGATTTTGAGGGGGATTTGGGGAGGCTTAGGAACTATGGAAGAGAGAATGAGAGAAATGAGGATGAAACCCGTCTGTGGAAGGCCTATGTTAAAGGTTTTCAACCAACTTCGGTCGGAAATTACGGTCGGTACATTTAAGTTTTTAATTGACCGTTTGACCACACATTTTCGACCGAAATCGGTCGATATCTAACATCTAAAATAGATATATATATATATATATACACACACACACACATATAATATATATATATATATGTGTGTGTATGTGTATTTAATTACTTTTGTATGGGATATATACTATGTGTGTCTGTATATATACATATATATACATTATATTTAATTACAACTTTGTCACGACTCCAAACTCTCTTCGTAAAACATCGTGAAGGCACCTAGTCTTTACGACTAGGGAAGCCTAACAAATTTCGGAAATAACAGAAAAGAATGAAAGTAGAACTCCACAACTATCTGCAATAGATAACTGAATAACTCGTAAAAATGTTGCTCGTCATGTACGATAACCAATACTCTAGAAATACATAGATTTCCCAAAACCTGGAACATCGTAAGCCACAAGATACATAAGCAAAATAGTATCTCTATACACCAGAGTCTAATAAAATTTACTACAGAAGGTATTTGACATAAAGGAGAATAGAGGGGGACTCTGAGGTCTGCGGACGCGGAAGATATACCTTGAAGTCTCCGAGCTATCACCGCTCACTGATGAAGTGGCTGATAGTGAGCACCTGGATCTGCACACAAAACATGTGCAGAAGAGTAGCATGAGTACACCACAATGGTACCCATTAAGTGCCCAGCCTAACCTCGGTCGAGTAGTGACGAGGTCAGGTCTTGCCCACTAGTATATAATAAATAAAGTGGGAGAGTATAACAGTATAACAAGAGACTGGAATTTAACAAAAGGAAAACACAGCAAAATAACAGTTCAACACACAGGGATAAATAACATGGGATCTCCCGAGATACCGTCTCGTAGTCCCAAAGTAAATATGCAGGGAGAACTCCCGAGGTACCGCCTCATAGTCTATAAAGTAAATATACAAGGAGAACTTCCGAGGTACCACCTCGTGGTGTCAAAAGAAAATATACAGGGAGAACTCTGAGGAACCGCCTCATAGTCTCACACTTGTCATCTTGCGTACACGGTGCTTAGATATCACAACAGTACCAAATCTTAAGGGGATTTTGCTCACACAAGGTTAGGCAAGCCACTTACCTCGAACCAAGATGAACACTAAAAGCACCCTGTGAAGGAGGTGCACTAAATACTGGCAGTGCATAATAAAGCTCCTAGGGATTAGAAGGGGTCGGAATACCACTGGTAGCTAAAAGCGCTAAAAAAACAGGGCGACTCATATAGCCCCTACCAAGGTGAACTACAAGTGTCAGAATCTCGAGATCTCTTGGCCTCCCCCTCTTCTCTCTCTCTCTCTCCCGAGAAAGCATACCCTCCCACCTCCTAGCAATACTCACAACCTGCTGGTAAGAAATATCCATCTCCAATTCCCGGACCATGTTAAGCTTGATACTCGGGTGGAGTCCCTCAATAGACTGACGAACCCTCTATCAAACTGTGGCAACCAAGGTTGGTTCATGTCGGGCCAAATCACTAAAGTGAACTGCATACTCTGACATAGTCATAGCACCCAGGCGCAACTGCTCAAAATTTGTGCGCCATGTGTCTCTGATACTCTTAGGAACATACTCCCTCAAGAACATGTCCGAGAATTGACTCCTTATAAGGGAAGCTACCTCGGCCAGACTACCCAACTCATAAGCACGCTACCACTAATAGGTTGCTCCTCTAAGCTGGAGTGTAGTAAAAGAAACCCCACTCGACTCTACTACACCCATGGTACGAGGAATACGGTGACACTTCTCCAGAAAATGCTGGGCATCATCTGTCGCCAATCCACTGAATGTAGGAAGGTGGTACTTCTTGTACCTCTCAAGTCTGAGCTCCTCCTCCTCAGAGGTTGTTGCCCTCCCATTGGGCCAAACTTGAGCTATCGGCTGCATCAGTATGATCTCTGGAACCTGGTCGACCTAAACCCGTTGCTTTGGGGTACAGGCGGTAGGAGTCTGTGCTCCACCCCTAGCCTAATATGTGGCAAGAGTAAGTGGAATCAATTCGGTCTGAGCCAAGGTGTTGAACATGCTCAGAAATTGTGCAAGGGTCTCCTGAAGAGTCAGTGTAGTAACAGGCGTCTCAGATGCCTGCGCTCTGACTGGGGCTATTGGTGACTCCTATGTAGCAGCTCGTGCGGGTGTTCTGGCTGCACCACGTGGACGTCCCTGACCTCTACCCCGACCCCAGCCTCTCGCTGCTCTAGTCGGGGGTGCGGGTACCTGGTCATTAGATCTACCTGTATGTGTCCTCCCCATCTGTGAGAGAATAGAATACAGAAGTTTAGAATTTTGAAGTCAACCATTTCACATGACAAGGAATCAAAGAAGTGTAGTTTTTCCTAACAGTTCCATAGCCTCCCAAAGATAGGTACAGACGTCTCCGTATCGATCCGCAAGAGTCTAATAAACCGGCTTGTGACACACGATACTTATGAACCTAGGGGTATGATACCAACTTGTCACAACCAAAAATTTTCCTCCGTAAAACATCGTGTTGGCACCTAGCCTCTACGACTAGGTAAGCCTAACAAATTGCGGGAAAATTACAAAATGAATGTAAAGCTTAACAACTAACTACAATAGATTACTGAATAACTTAGTAACAATGCCACTCGACATGTACAATAACCAACACTCTAGTAATAAACAATCTTCCCAAAACCCGGAACACCATAAGTCACAAGCTACAGAAGGAAACTGGTATATATATACACCAGGGTCTAATAAAAGAAGTACGAAAGGTAAATTACATAGGAGGGGACTCCGAGGTCTGCGGACACGGAAGATATACCTTAAAGTCTCCAAAGTGTCACTACTCACTGATGGTCGTGGATAATAAGAAGTCCATGGATCTGCACACAAAACAAGTGAAGAAGAGTAGCATGTTACACCACAACGGTACCTAGTAAATGCCAAACCTAACCTCGATCGAGTAGTAATGAGGTCATGTCATGGCCCACTGATATATACAATAAATAAAGCAGCAGAATGTAGCAATATAATAAGAGACTGGAATTTAATAAAAAATAAAACACATGAAAATAACAGTACAAGAAACATGGGTAGACAACAGGGGATCTCCCGAGATACCATCTCATAGTCCCAAGGTAAATATGCAAAGAGATCTCCTGTGGTACCGCCTCGTAGTCTCAAAAGTAAATGTGTAGGGACAACTCCCGAGGTATCGCCTCGTAGTCTCAAATGTAAACACACAACTCCAACCGATAAATACAACACTTAACAGAAAGAATTATACAGTTAATACTGACAAAGATCAAGAAAAATAGGAAATCAACTAGGCATGCTACACATAGTTCAAATAAGCATTTAAAGCACGTAGACATGCAGTAATAGACTAAACAAGATAACTACACATGCTGGTATAACTTAATGAAGATGAAAACATATTTCTACTCAGTAAAAATTGGGTTTTACAACAAATAGCCTGTGAACACACTCGTCACCTCATGTACACGACACTCACATGTCACAACATTACCAAATCATAAGGGGATTTCCCACACACTAGGTTAGGCAAGACACTTACCTCGAACGAAGCTTAATCAATCAGTAACAATGCATTTTCCATGATTTTTCAACTCTGAATGTCCTAAATTTAGCCAAAAGAAATTACATACAATAAATATAACTATAAGAAACTAATCTAATTAATGAAATCAATGCTTAAGCAAGAAATTAGAAAATCGTCCCAAAAAGTCGACTTTGGTCCATGTCTAGAAATCGGGTAAAAGTTACAAAATATGAACACCAATTCACTCACGAATTCACTCGTACCAAAATTATCCAAATCCAATATCAAAATCCCAATCAAAACTCAAAAATTCGGTTGAAGAACTTTTTCCCATTTTCCCCAAATTTTACAACCCAAATCCGGAATTAAAAGGTGGAATCAATTATAGTTTAATGGCTAAAAATGACTATATATTAATGGCTCTCTATCTCAATCTTTGATAAATATGGCTAAACCCTCTTTTTTGATGTTATAAACTGCCCAGGTATCTCCTTCTTCACGAACCTGGCCACACCATCGCATTCGCGTTGAACAATTAATCACTGACCAAAATTCTCCTTTGCGAACGCGAGTGATCTCTGGCGAACGTGTGGATTCCACTGCCTGCTGCTTCACGAACGCGATCTCCACTATGCAAACGCATAGAATAGAGCCTTGGGGTCCCAGCTGCTCTACTTCCTCTATGCAAACATGATGCCCCTTCATGCATTCAGGATGAACTACTGAAAAAACCTAAGCAAACGCGACCTCCACTTCATGAACAACAAGAGAAATGTCTCCTGCCTCCAGCTCTTCTTCGCGAAAGCGGGTCTCCACTCGCAAACACAAAGAAGGAAACCAAAACTGGAGACATCAAAAAATCTGCAATTTCTGACAAGTCCAAAAGGATTCGTTAACCACCCTAGGCCCCTGGGACCTCAACCAAACATACCTATAAGTCCTAAAACACCATACGAAATTATTCGAGACCTCAAAACATATCATACGACAACTAAAACACGAATCACCCTCCAATCCAAACTTAATGAACTTGAAACTTCAAACTTCTACAACTGATGCCGAAACTTATCAAACCATGTCCGATTGACCCCAAATTTTGCAGACAAGTCATATTCAACATCACAGACCTACTCCAACTTTTGGAATTGGAATCTGACCTCGATATAAAAAATTCCACTTCCGGTTAAACTTCCAAAAAATTCAATTTTCGCCATTTCAAGCCAAATTTAGCTACAAACCTCAAAATCACAATTCGAACACGCTCATAAGCCCAAAAATACCCAAACGGAGCTAACAGAACCAATGAAACTCAATTCCGGAGTCGTCTTCACATAGTTCCAACAATGGTCAAAATATTAGAACTTAAGCTTCCGTTTTACGGACTAAGTGATCCAATAGCTTCTTTAAGTATTCCTCGATTTGCATGCGCAGTCTGGGTATTTTCCAGAAGGTTTTATGTTAAAAACTGATAAAATATGAATTCTTTCCTTAAAATTTTGTTTGAGTTGACTTCGGTCAATGTTTTGAGCAAAAGGACCCGGATCCGTGTTTTGACGGTCCCAAGGTGTATGCCCAGAATCGAATTCGAAGGTCCATAGCTCGAGTTGTTAATTTTTATTAAAAATTGAAAGTTTAAAGGTTTAATGATTTTAAAGAACTGACTAATGTTTGACTTTGTTGATACCGGGTCCATATTTTTGTTTTGTAACCCGTTATAGGTTAATTACTATATTTACGACTTGTCTATCAAATTTGGTAAGAAATGGAGTTGGTTTGACCTGATTCGGACGTCTGATTGTTGAAATAGAAGTTCTAAAATTTCTCGAAAATTTATTTGATTTTGGTGTCCGATTCATAGTTCTACGTGTTATTTTGGCAATTTAATCACACGATCAAGTTCGTATGATATTTTTAGACTTGTGTGCATGTTTAGTTTGGAGCCCCGAGATCTCGGGTGCGTTTCGGATAGCCTACGGACCATTTGAGCTTAGAGAAAATCTAGTTTTTGAGCTTCAGCTATCATCTGGAGTGTTTTGCTTCGTGATCGCGAAGCCTTTCTCGCGATCGCGAAGGGGAATTTGGGACTGCGGAAAGGTACTCTGCGCAAATGCAAGGAAATGGACGCGAATGCGGAGCAGTGGGGGGACTGCCCTTCGCGAACGCATCCCCACTCACGATGAACGCCTGACGCTAGTGATTAAAATAGTCCAAAAAAGGGATTTTGCTCATTCTTTCAAAATTTTCAATACTAGAAAACCCTAGAGGCAATTTCCGCAAGAGTTCTTCTTCCCCAATTCATTGGTAAGTGATTCTAACCTATTTTCTTTTAATATTTAATTACATTTCATAAGATTTCAACCTAAAATCTAGTAATTTCATGGTGGAAATTGAGGGTTTGGGTAATTAGAAATTTTTGTAAAAAATGGAATTTAGACCTCAAATTGAGGTCGGATTTCTAAACCAAATTACATAACAGGGCTCGGGGGTGAATGGATAAATGAATTTTTTTCCGGACCTCAGATTTTGACGAAGCGGACCCGGGGTCGATTTTTGACTTTTTGGGGGAAAGTTTAGAAATTCTAAATTTATGCATTGTAATTGATTTCTTTAGCAATATTTGTTATTATTGAGTCTATTGTGATTGGATACGAGTGGTTTGGAGGCGGATTCTAGGGGAAAGGCCCCGGTAGAGTTTTGAATTGGTCTTTGGAGAGAGGTAAGTGTCGTGGTTAACCTTGACTTGAGGGATTAGGAGTTGTTTGCCTATTTGCTACATGTTTAGATGTTTGGTACAACGTATAGAGTACTTATGCATTTCTGTCGGGTCAAAGCATGCGGGGGAACTTGTTTTCTTGCAATTATTTCTTTATTGATCATGATATTTGAGATATTTGAGTATTGTTTTTCCGAAGTTGAGGATGGTATTGTGGAAACATTGTTAATGTGAGGCATATTCTTGCTTATTTTTTCTCCTTTTGCTTATGTTCATTGTTATATGGTAAGGGAGAGTGTTAATCCACGAAGGGTGATATCCTACCATATTTATTAATTAAGATTAAAGTGAGAGTAAAAGCACGAAGGGTGATGTCATGCAGTTATTATTTTTTCATAGTGAGGTTGAGAGTAAAAGCACGAAGGATGATGCCGTGCCGATATAAATGTTTCATGGTGAGGTGGAGAGCAAAAGCACGAAGGGCGATGTCGTGCCGATACTATTATTTCATAGTGAGGTTAAGAGTAAAAGCATGAAAGGTGATGTCGTGCAGATTTGTTCATTAAGTTACATTTTTTGCTGGTTAAAGGATTATTGATTGTTTCTTGTTATCATTCCCTATAGTATTTATCGTATATTGTACCCCCTTTTCCCATGTCCCCTCCCAAAATCATATGTTTAATTTTACTTGTTATTGTGTTGTACGTCATTTTTATCTGCACATGTTTATTTTTACGTAGGTGTCTTGTCATAGCCTCGTCACTACCTCGTCGAGGTTAGGCTTGACACTTACGGAGTACATTGGATCGGTTGTACTCATACTACACTCTACACTTCTTGTGTAGATTTGGGTATTTGTCCTAGCTGTCTGTGAGGCGTTTCAGCTTGGATTTGCTTTTTACTTTGAAGTCCCCTTCCATTTCCCCCAGTTTACTGTTCTTTTCGTTCAAGACAATTTTATTTATTTCAAACCCTGTTTGTAGAAATTCTAGAAGCTCATGAATTGTGACTACAGATCCGGGTTGTAGATGTTTTTGTTATTTGACACTCATTATTAATTTCAGTTCGGCTTAGTTGTTTTTACTTATGGTAATTGATTAAAATTGGCTTAGAGATCCTCTAACATTGGCTTGCCTCGCAAGTGCAATGTTAGGCGTCATCACGGCCTCGAAGGTGGGAATTCCGGGTCGTGACACTTGCGTACATGGCTTTCACAATACACAAATAGCACAATCAACCTGAATCCTAAGGGATAGCTTCCCCCACACAAAGTTAGACAAAATCTTACCTCAAAGAAGCCAAATCAATACTCTAAAATGACCTTCTCGTGTGAACTGAAATCGAGACAAAATAACTTATATCATAAATAAAAACCATTGGAAATAATTCTGGATAATAAAGCTTTGAACTTTAAATAAAACTAATAAGTCAACCCCCAGGCCCGCACCTTGGAACTGGATAAAATTAACAAAATCCGAACACCTATTCCGATACGATTCCAACCATACCAAAATTATCAAATTCCGACATCAAATCGTCCTTCAAATTCTCATTTTATATTTTTGAAGTTTATACAAAATTCTCATTTACTCTCATTCAAATCACTAATTGAATGTTAAAAACAAAGATGGAATCACGAAATATAATCAAATCCGAATAAATAACACTTACCAGAATCTAACACATGAAAATCCCCCCCCCCCCCCCTAATCGCCCAAATTCGAGCTCTCTAACTCAAAAAAGTGACAAAATATCACATACCTTGAAATAGAGTACATATATTCTCCCCAGGCATTTTCACATCGCGATCCCTAAAATAAGCATGTGATCGTGAAGAACCAATAACACTGCCCCAACAAAAACACTACGCGATCACGAAACCAGTGGTGCGAGTGCAATGCCCCTAAATTTCTAGCCTACGCGATCGCCAAAGAGGCCATGCGAACTCGATGAATAAGAGCTTGGACCTCCTAGAGTGGTCGCCGACTACGTGACCGCGGACACACTGTCACGAATGCGATGAGTCAACAACCACTTAACCGTGATCATATATGATGACGTCCAAATCCACTACTAAAAAGTAAATGGACACAGTCGCATGCAATATAATTTACCCAACTATGAGTCGGGGTCGAATCCCACAGAGAACAGTATGTTGGTGATTAGGCGTATAAGAGACTTATCACTTATTATGCTAAGACAAACACTTAAAAGGGTTTTGAGAAAATATTATGTCTAAATGAAAAAGTCTAAACTAACCTAGAAAGCAAGTAAAATGATCAATGGCTACAAGCATGGATGCAATGGGAATTCCACTCAAGTAATGATCCAAGGTATTTCACTATTTTACAATATGAGCGAGATGATGTTAATTAGCCTCGGATAATAATTCTATATTAGCTTCTTCCGGAGACTAACAAGACTTCCTAATAGAATTATCTCTAAAACAGTTAAGAGATTAAGCACATCCGAATATGGCTATAAGTAGTTCAATCCTATCCCTAGATAGAATCTATAAAGTGAGGGTTAAAGAATGAAGTTCTTGTTAATTAATCTTTGCCTACTCTAACGTATCTTTCCCAAAATTAATTCAAAGTAAATGGGTGATTCCTAGGTTTATCTAACCCCTTTGGAAACATTAAAGAACAAAAATAATTAAAGAAACAATAACTCACATCATAATAAATAAAAATCGTTCAATATATAAGCACAACAAGATATTTAATCCACACTCTAAATATGAATATTCTCATAAACAAGATTCAAGTGCTGGAAAAAATACTACACACTTAGATATTCCATACAAAGCAAGGAAATGAAGAAATGGACATAAATGGGTAAGTAATTCTCAACCAAAAGCTTCAAATCTTCAAGACCCAAGTGTGTGTGCAATAACCTTAGCTTCAAAACTTGTGTTCTCTAGTCAAGGAGACTGAAAATTAAGCCAAATATGTGTTTCCAATAAGCTAGATCGTGTATTTGTGGGTTTGGAATGGAGAAAATGTGAATTTCCAAGTCTTCCCAGGTGCGAAGCCCGTTGGCCGCACTTGTGGAAGAATCAATGCAGATGCGACTCCGCAGATGCAAAATTGAGTAGAAGGTTAAAGCTCCACAGAAGCGGTCCATGAAGCACAGAAGCGCATACACAGAGCAAACTTATTCCGCAGAAGTGCCTCCGCAAATGCGGATTGCGCAGCGCATATGCAATCCTAATGAAGCTTTGGTATTCCGCAGATGCAATGTTCTACTCGCATATGTGAATCTGCTTAAGAGGTAATTCTCATGCAGGTGTGAGATCACTAGGATCAGTTTTGCAATTGTTCAACCACTTTTGCTCAATGCCACTCAATTTGGTCTCAACTCTCTTCACGACTCATTGTACTTGAAAATCTAGTTATGCACACCATAAATAACCTCATTTTATAATTAAAGGACACAAAATCTAAAGAAAATGGACTAAAATAAATGGTAAAATCACCACTCAAAGACACCCCCAACTTACATCTTTTGCTTGTCCTCAAGCAAATTAAAACCAAAAATTCAATGAGGCTCTACTACTCAAAGCACAATTAGCATCGCTATCATTTTCAAATCACATTCTCCAATAAAACATAACACTTATGGAGTTGGGTGGTACTGATGATTAGGCTCAAGCATGTGAATCTCAACCAAATAACTCCCTCATTTCAAACAATCTCAAGAATGCAATGGAGTTTTAACATAATCTAGTGACAACAATGAAGCCTCAAGAAATGTAATGACCCGAACGATCGTTTTGAGAGTTGTAGGACTCCCTATTTTTTGATTTTTTTTGTCTACAGTTGTTATATAACTTAGCGGGTTAGTTGGTTCGGGTCCGGAGTGATATCAGAGTGAATTGAGACACTTAGTCTCTTAATTGAAAGCATAGGTTGTGTGATTGAATGTTCACTTATGTGTAAATGATCTCTGATTTGAATTTTGATGGTTATGTTAGCTCCGTTAGGTGATTTTGGACTTAGGAGCTCGTCCGAAATGTGATTTGGAGGTCCGTAGTAGAATTGGGCTTGAATTGGCAAAAGTTGGAATTTTGGCAAGTTTGATCGAGAGTGGAAATTTTGATATCAGGGTCAGATTGGATTACCGAAAAGTGGATTAGGTTTTTGGTGTCATTTTTGACTTGTTTGCAAAATTTAAGGTCAATCGAACGTGATTTGATAGGTTTCAGCATCGTTTATAGAATTTGAGAATTTCAAAGTTCATTAGGCTTGAGTCCGTGTGTAATTTGTATTTTTGATGTTGTTTGAGGTAATTTAAGGGTTAAACTAAGTTCGTATTGGTATATAAGACGCGTTGGTATGTTTGGTTGAGGTCCCGGTGGCCTCGGGTTGATTTCGGGTGATTAGCGGATCAAGTTTTGAAGTTGTAAGCTTGATAAAGGTTTTCTACTGCTGGTGAAATCGCACCTGCGGGGTGGGAACCACAGGTGCGTGCCCGCAAAAACAGGAGTTAAGCCTCAGAAGAGGCCAAGGTGATGCAACAGAAGGCCGCAGGTTCGATGGTTTTCCCACACCTGTGAGGCCGCAGATGCGGCAGAATGGTCGCAACAGCGGATTTTGCCTTGAAATTGACTTCGTAAAAGCGGAGATTTGTCTCACATAAGTGAGTCCACTGGAGCAGATAAAGGGACGCAGGTGCGGAATTAGCCGTAGAAGTGGGATCTGGGGCACACCTGTGAAATCGCAAAAACGGTTAAGTTGTCGTGGGTGCAAAAAGCCTGGGCAGAAACAATAAATACGAGCCTTCGAGATTTTTCACCATTTTCACCACTTTGAGATCGGATTGGATCTGAGAGGGATTTTGAACTGATTACTAAGGTAAGCTCTTTGTGTTCATCTTTCTTCAATAATGATGTTTCCCCACTGATTTTACACCTAGTTGGTGAGTTTTAGAGGTGAAATTTAGGGGTTTAGGGCTAGAGACTTTGAGAGTAAATTTTGGGGATTTGAATGACCAAATGGTGTAGGATTTTGATAAATTTGTATTGTTAGACTCGTGAGTGAATGGGATTTCGATTTTTGTGACTTTGTCGGATTCCAAGACATGGGCCCGGGGGCTAGGTTTCAGCCAATTTCGGATTTCAGCTTATAATATAGTGTTTTTCTTATGGAATTGATTCCTTTAGCCTATATTAATTGTATCGTAATGCTTGTCGGATTCGTGTTTTTATTTATGTGCCATTCCAGTGTTATAGAAATTTTACAATAAATCATGTTAGAAATCATGCTTAGGGTATGTGATGGTGTTGTAGAGACCCACAGTGGTCGTGATACCTGTTGAATCTTCCTACTTATTGTTACTTGTACTCGGTCGTAGTATTGCTTGTATATTATACCTCAATCTCTTTATTCTCTGTGATACATTATATCATTTAGTTTTGGGATGATTTTTCTTGATTACTGAGGGTCATGAGACTAGATAGGTTGACGACTGAGTGAGGCCGAGAGCCTGTTTGTCAGGTATTGATACCATAACACGTGAGTTGTCCGTGCGGATTCTGCGTGAGTTGTCCGTGCAGATCTTGATATGATACTATAGCATGTGATTTATCCATGCAGCATGTGAGTTGTCCGTGCAGATTATAGTGCTTGGGCTGTAGGAGTCCCTCCGGAGTCTATACACCCCCAATGAACGCAGGTACCTATTAGGTTTGAGTGTTGAGGACTGAGAGCCGAGTGTTTGAGCTATTGAGAGAAATTGAGTGGTTGTTGCTCTAGGAGGCTGTACTTGTTTTCATTTGTTGTTACACTTAGCTTATTTATGTCATTGTTATGAAATTTCTGGAAGATATTGTATTCGGTTTAGCCTGAACTTGGTAATGTGTAACTGATTTGACTTGAATTGCCAGAATTGAAACATGTCTACTTTCTTGCTGAGATTACTGAAATGAACTGTAATCGCGTATCACATCACTATCTTTCAATTCCTTATTTATTATGGTTACTTACTGAGTTGGTTGTACTCATGCTACACCCTACACTTCGTGTGCACATCCAGGTATTTCTAGACACGAATGGCGTTGATCTCGTGCGTAGCTGATTATTGGAGATTTACGAGGTAGCTGTCGGCATTCGTAGTCCTCGTTCCTCCTTCCATGTCTTCTTTTCTTTCTCTTTATTGTATTTGGACAAACCCTTGTAGACACTATTTGCTAGACTAGTTGTTTCGATGCTCATGAGTTAGTGGCACCCTGATGTTTGAGGCTTTTTTTCCTCACTGTATTTTTGGTTAACTCTTGTTTTACAAAAACCTCTGTCATTTAAAAGCTTTTGATTTAAATTTCTTTAAAATATTGGAAGTGTTTTGAAAATGTCGGCTTGCCTAGTACCATCGATAGGCGCCATTATGATAGGTAAGGATTTTGGGTCGTGACAAGTAGGTATTACAGCCTAGGTTACATAGGTCTCACGAGTCTTGAGGTTTTTTAGTAGAGTCTTGTTGAGCGGTACGGATACGTCTGTACTTATCTTCGAGAGGTTTCCGAAGACTTAGGAAATTTTACGTTCTTGAATTCTTGTCGTGCGAATCTTTTGACTCTAGAAACTAAACTTATCTCGTTCTATTCTCTCACATATGGTGAGGACACGTACTACGGGGCAGGATGAACAGCCACTAGTACCACCAGTCAGGGCCGCGAGGGGCCGAGGTCGCAGTAGGAGTAGAGGTGCAGCTCACAAAGAAGCTAGGGCAGCACTTGCAGATCCACCAATTACCCCAGTTCAGAAGCGGGATCCAGTTGTGGATGAGCTTGTGGGACCATCTCAGGCACCACCCGTGCCCATTGTGATTCTAGGCCTTCATGAGGACTTAGCTCATATTCGGACTTTGTGTACCAGTCTTGCTTAGGCGGTGATCACGCTCAACTATGTCTTGTAGAAGACTAAGCGGGCGTTGCAAATATAATCCTGGGGTATTATGCCCAGAGTCGATCCCACAGGGAATTGACGTACCAGGCACGCTGTTAAAATACTATTCAGCTGTCACCTGATGTTATTGAAATTACTCATACTAAATATTAAAACTAAAGATTAATCTAAGGTTATGGTTTCCCCCGCTGGTGAACTTACATCTCGGGTACGTCGTATAGCTTGATTAATCGCTCTATCAATCATGAACACTCTATCTACCATAAATCTCTCTCAAGTAATTATGATAATTTACTAGACGCACTCTCTCAAGTTACACTAGCTAGATTGCATTACAGTTCACTTAGATTGCACCCGAAGTATCGTTATCTCTAATCCAACCTCTAAACCCTCGGTTATGACTTTCGTCTATACTCTGGGAGTGGTGTTGTTCAAACAATTACCTAAATATGCACTCTCTCTCAAGTAGATACATAATAAATAGGCACAGCTAATTGAGGGCCCTTCAATCAACTACAACAAGAACGTAGTTGAACAAATAGAGTTTAATCAACCAATCAAAGCTATATTAATATCAAAATAAGTTTATTCCCCAACGGGTTCTACAAAAAATTAGCTAAACAAATTCATAAGAATAAAACCTAAAACGACTAACATAATTAAACTACAAAGTAAGGAAGAAAATATGTACAAAGTTGATGTTTTGCCTTGGATCCACACTAATCTCGAATCTCTGTGTATCACTGTGAATCACTCCCCTGTAGTTGTGTTTTAGGAGTCTATTTATAGGTTTAGGGTGAACCCTAACCGTGTAGGAGACTTATATTCAATTAGAAAACATTTAAACCCGTCAAAACTCGATTTCTGGCCGAACTGGGGACCTGGAGTTTGGACCCAAACGCCTGGCTAACGCCAGGCCAAGGCTGGATTTCAGCCCAAACGCCTAGCTAACGCCAGGGTAGGGCTGGCGTTTCAGCCCAAACGCCTGGCTAACGCCAGGCCAAGGCTGGATTTCAGCCCAAACGCCTAGCTAACGCCAGGGTAGGGCTGGCGTTTCAGCCCAAACGCCTGGCTAACGCCAGGTACGTTCAGTGTGTATTGTAGAGACCGGCAGGGTCTCGTTCACTACTTTTAAGCTCTCTAGGGCTGCCTTCAGTTGGTGGAGGCTTACGAGAGGCGTAGGTTTTTCGGCGCAGCACCCCTTACATGGCAACAGTTCTCTATTTTCTTCTTGGAGAATTCCATGCCTCAATACCGTAGAGAGGATCTGCGCAGGCAGTTCGAGCAGCTTCGTCAGGGTGATATATCTGTGATGCAATATGAGATGAGATTTTCTGGGTTGGCCTGTCATGCTGCCTGGTTGGTTCCAACAGACAGGGAGAGGATCACGAGGTTCATAGATGGCCTCATTTTTCAGCTGTGATTGCTTATGACTAGAGAGAGAGTGTCTGGTGCTACCTTTGATGAGGTTGTCTACACTGCTCGTCAGACTGATATTGTTCTCAACTAGGAGTGGGTTGAGAGGGAGGCCAAGAGGCCTCGTAGATAGGGTGGATTCAGCGATGTTCCTTATGGGGTTCTGTTCCACCACAATAGGGGTCGTCCATTCATACATATTCAGATGGCTCGACCAGTTCACTGTGGTGCATCATCTGGCCATGGTTCACACAATTATCAGCAGGGCCAGTCTTCATTCAGTGCACTACCAGTGTAGAATTCTAACCGTGCTTCGTCCGCCCAGGTTTCTACGGATAGTTCCTCAGGGTATCACGAGCAGTAGTTCCATCAGAGGAGGGATTGTTTCGAGTGCGGAGATTTTGGTCATATTAAGAGAGATTTGCCTAGGTTGTTGGGTGGGCTCCACAACAGAGTTCTCGGCTGATGGCACCAGCACCAGCAGCTTTACCACCAGCCCAGCTAGCTTGGATAGGGCTTAGTCAGCCAGGGGTTTCCCTAGATGGGGAGGTCGATCAGGGGGCGGCCATGCCCGTTTCTATACACTCCCTACAAGACTAGATGCCATTGCTTCTGATGTTGTGATCACAGGTATTGTCTCAATTTGCCACATAGATGCCTCTGCATTATTTGACCCTAGTTCCACTTATTCATATGTGTCTTTGTATTTTGCTCATTATCTTGATATGCCCCGTGAGTCTCTAGTTTCATTTGTTCATGTGTCTATGCCGGTAGGCAATACTACTATTGTGGATCGTGTATATCAATCATGTGTGGATCTCTTCTCGTAACGACCCAACCGGTCGTTTCGCGTATTAAGACCCCGTTCCCCTAAATGAATTTTTCCATAGTGGCTATTCATGATTTATGACTTGCGGGGATGGGTGGTCCGGGATTTGGGAGTGATTAGAGTGCTTTAGGAACACTTGGTTCCTTAAGGTTGGCCTATTTGGCCAAGTTTGACTTCGGTCAATACTTTGAGCAAACGAACTCGGAACTGAGTTCTGACAGCTCCAGTAGTTCTGTATGATTATTTCGGACTTGGACGTATGTTCGGTGACTCGGGAACATTTCGACGCCCGAAATGGAGATCAGGATTTCCTTAAGTTGAAATTTGGTTTGGGACGTGATTTTATGCTATCGAGGTCCGAACAAAATTTCGGGACCAAGAATAGTTTCGCCATGTCATTCATGACTTGTCTGCAAAATTTGACATCATTCCGAGTTGTATAGGTCGGTTCGGCGCACCGTTATAGAAATCTAAAATTTCAAAGTCCTAAGTTATGAATTCAGGGGGTTTTGGGATGTGATTTTGATTTATAGCGATGTTTTGAGTGTTTTGTAGGCTCAAGCGAGTCCGTATTATGGTTTGGGACTTGTTGGTATATTTGTACGGGGGCTCGGGTTGGCCCAGGTGCCTCCCGGACATCACACGAGCCCAAAAACAAGCTAAAACAACTGCTGGTGCAGTTGTTACTGGTGTGACCGCAGGTGCGGTTGCCCAGCCGCAGGTGCGGGACCGCTCTTGTAGTCCCAACCTCGCAGGTGCGAAAACCAAAGAGCGGAAATATTTCCGCAGGAGCGGGTCCGCTGGTGCGAAAACCCCTCCGCAGGTGCAATCTCCAGCCCCCTCGCCATTTTCCCCAGGTGGGATTATTTTCTCGCCGGTGCGGTCCCAGGGTTGCAAGTGTGGAAACCCCTGTAGGCAGGCATATTTAAATATTTGAACACGGGTTTTCTTCATTCTTTATCAGCCAAACTCCATTAGAGATCCTTCAAGCTTAAGCAGCACCCCCACGACCTATATAGTGCTAAGGTGAGTAATTCCTCTCTATTTTCCAAATTTTTACATGAAATTCAACTAGAATTAATTACTAAAACATAAAAAAATCAAGGATTTGGTTAGTAAAATTTAGGGTTCATAAGAATGTGATAAATCACTCAATGACTGCCATGCATTCCAATAAAAGTTATGTAATCTTGTTCCTTAGGCTACGAGTGAGCGACCCCTTCAGTAATTCTTGATGTTCCAGCATGCGGGCTCAAGGTTGAAATTGGGTAATTCTTCAAGAATGGTGAATTTTGGGTTAATAGGTTAATTCTTCTTCCTCGATCATGAGTTGATGTAATTGTACTATATTTGGCTAGTTGCGAGCCGTCGAGGGTAGACTTCGGAGATTCGGGCGCATCCTTGATCCGAGGGGTGGTTTAGTCACGAGGTGAGTCTCCTTTCCAACCTTGTAAGGGGGAAATGTCCCTATAGGTTCCTTATTTGCTATGTATACATGTTGTGGGGGCTGCGTACGTACCAAGTGACGAGAGTCCATACGTGGCGACTATATTGCTATATCGGGTAGCCTTAGGACTCACGAGCATGCCACTATGTGCCTTATTTGCACCTTTGTATGTGTTATGATTTGTAATTACTGTTGAGGTGATATGGAAACGTGAAACATTATGATTTAAATCCCAGTTGGCTATACGTGGTATTGACACAGTCCTGTTGAGTTCAGTGTTGAGTTGGTACACATATGTACTTTTATATATATATGCACTTGTTATTGAGTCAGCACACGAGTCGCAGGTATGATGCGCGGTCGTGGGTCAGCTTATTATTATCGAGCCAGCACACGAGTCACAGGTATGATGCACCATCGTGGGTAAGCTTATCATTATCGAGCCAGCACAAGAGTCGCAGGTACGATGCGCGATCGTGGGTTAGCTTATTATATCGAGTCAGCATGCGAGTCGCAGGTATGATTCGCGATCGTGGGTTAGCTTATGACCTCAGTCCCTATGACCACCCTTATGACTCTGGTCAGTCGTCTTGTCCTGGTATGTGTATGATCACTGGAGTTTTAAGTCACTTATAACTGGAGTGTCAGGTATTGGTTAAGAGGATATTTTGGTACTTTGCTGTTCCTTTTTCAGTTATTATCTGGATTTCGTTATTTGTTATGTACTTGTTGTTCCCGGTTTCTCATGCCTATTGTTTTAGCCATATCTCATTATATATTATATTGTTGGACCTTAGTGAGTACCTAGTCGACCTCTCGTCACTACTCCTTCGAGTTTGGGCGGGATACTCAGTGGGTACATATTTATTATGTACTCATGCTGCACTTCTTCTTCTTCTGTACTTGACTATACAGTTCCGGAAGCTGGTACATCTGATCATCAGGCCGGTGATAGATACTGACTTGAGCTGATTCGACTTCGCGGTGAGCTGCTCTTCCTGACGATCTCTGGCAGCGCATTGGAGTTTCTTTTGTCATTTTCCCGTCTACTTCATTCATACTGTGGGATTGTATATATATATTATCCTTGTATATTCAAATAATTTCCCGTGACACTAGTTCCTGGCACAAACGTAGCGTATATTTTGGGTTTTGGGCTGTATATTTATACATATGCTTATCTTTTGGCTCATGTGTCGTATGATTTTGTTTTATGTCACAGGCTATCATCATGCTAGTAATTGCTTAAAACTGGTAGACGTTGGAATAATTAACCAAATGGGAAGGGTAACTCTTAGTGTCATTCATGTTTGCTTACCTAACCCTGCTGTTGGGCGCCATCATGACCTGAGTTAGGATTTGGGTCGTGACCACGTGGTATCAAAGCTCTAGGTTCACGTAGTCTCACGAGTCACGGGCAGACCCAGTACAGTCTAGCAGATCGGTGCGGAGACGTCTGTACTTATCTTCAGGAGGCTATAGGGTGTTAAGAAACTTCTCTTCGTTCATACTCTCTTGTGCAATTGATGATGTACTCAAATTTGTTCTTTTATTCTCTCACATATGGTAAGGACGCGTGCATCCGACCTTCCTGAGCCGGGGAATGCAGATGTCCCTGCCGCCCGAGGACGTGGTCAAGGCAGGGGGACGGCACCTGCCCGAGGTAGGGGACGAGGGCGTCCCATAGCTGTACCGGTCGTACCACCATGGGACCCTACTTTTGAGGAGCAGGATGAGGTGCCTCCAGTGGCTCCCGCTCCAGCGGACTTAATGATGGCGCCCAGCTTCCAGGAGGTCATGGGCCGTATGTTGAGATTCATGGACACCATGTCCCAGGCAGGCATACTTCCAGCAGATCCTGCCGCTTCCCAGGTGGGAGGGGGAGTCCAGACCCCTACTGCTCAGGCCACAGGACAGGCAACAACAGTACATCACACTCCGGGTACACCGCCCATGGGTGGGGTTCAGCCTATAGTAGCAGTGCCAGAGCCCAGGCAAGTTATAGAGGGCGACCAGCAGAAGATGCTAGATAGTTGGACCCGACTTCGCCCTCCAGTCTACGGGGGTGAGCGGGGTGAAGATGCCTAGGACTTCATCGACAGGTGCAAGGATAGACTGCACAAGATGAGGATCTTGGAGTCGCATGGGGTTGACTTCACTACATTTCAGCTAAAGGGCAGAGCTCGCCGCTAGTGGCAGTCATATCTTCTTAGCAGGACAACAGATTCCCCTCCGGTCACCTGGAGTCAGTTTACTCAGATATTTCTGGACAGGTACATCCCACCTTCAGAGAGGGAGGAGCTTCGGGGACGGTTTGAGAGGTTGGAGTAGGGGCAGATGTCCGTGACTTATTATGAGATGAGATTTCAGAGTTATCCCGCCATGCTCTTATGATATTGCCCACTGATGCCGAGAGGCTGCGGCGGTTCGTGGCAGGCTTACATCCAGGTGTTCGGACCTCTATGGCTAGAGAGGTAGAGATGGTACCCCGTACAAACTTGTAGTCGAGATAGCTCTACGGATTGAGGGATACCAACTGAGGAGCAGGGATCAGGGTCAGCAGGGTCAACAGGAAAAGAGGGCGAGATTTACAGGTGATTTCAGGAGTGCTCCAGCTAGGGGCAGGGGTCAGTTCGGAGGCGGTCGGTCCAGCAGGCCTTCATATGCAGCACCTCCACTACCCCCTAGGGGTGTTCCAGCGGGGCCTCATTTCAGTGCCATGCCAGACTGCTCCTACCGTCCTCCAGCCATCCATAGTTCACCGAGTGCTTACTCCAGCCGTCAGAGGTTCTCCGATTCCTATTTCAGTGTTGTGTCAGATGATTCTCATCGCATTTCGGCCATGCGGGAGTCTTACTCTTCAGCATAGGAAGATATGTCACATATGAGGTGCTTCGAGTGTGGGAACTTAGGCCACATAAGGAGGGATCATCCCAGCCATCGGGGCAAGGCCGTGCAGCAGAGTCACCAGCTTGCGATTTCAGCACCACCAGTTTGACCGCCTAGAGGTGGGGGTCAGGTTGGCAGGGGCCGTCCTAGAGGGGTAGGCCAATCCGGAGGGGGTCAGTCAGCTCCAACCCATTCTGTGGGAGCTCAATCTTCAGGTGCTACAGCTAGATTCTATGATATTCTGGCCAGATCAGGTGCAGTGGTCTCAAACGCCATGATAACAGGTATTATTTCAGTCTGTGGTAGAGAGGCTTCAGTGTTACTTGACCCAGGGTCTACATACTTATATGTTTCGGCGTTATTTGCCCATTTTCTGGATATTCCTCGGGAGTCCTTGGGTTCTCCCTTGTACGTGTCCACTCCTGTGGGCGATTCTGTGGTGGTAGACCGGGTCTACCGATCTTGTGTGATTACTTTCTGTGGGCTTGAGACCAGAGCCGACATGTTATTGCTCGACATGGTTAATTTCGAGGTTATTTTGGGCATGGATTGGCTATATCTTATCATGTTGTGTTGGATTTCCATGCTAAGACAGTTACCTTAGCCATGCCTAAGTCGCCGAGGCTGGAGTGGAGAGGTTCTTCAGTTAGTGCATTCAGCCGAGTCATCTCCTTTATGAAGGCTCGGCATATGGTCGAGAAGGGGTGTTTCGCTTACCTTGCTTATGCGAGGGACACCACCGCCGAGTCTTTTACCATTGATTCAGTGCCGGTTGTTCGAGAGTTCCCAGATGTATTTCCTTCAGATCTTCCAAGAATGCCTCCAGATAGGGACATTGACTTCTGTATTGATTTTATTCCTCATACTCAGCCTATTTCCATTCCTCTGTATCGTATGGCTCCTAAGGAGCTGAAGGGGTAGCTTGAGGAGTTATTGGCTAAGGGTTTCATCAGGACGACTGTGTCACCATGGGGTGCTCCAGTCTTATTTGTGAAGAAAAAGGATGGGTCTATGCGGATGTGCATTGATTACCGCCAGTTGAATAAAGTGACCATCAAGAACAAGTATCCTATGTCGCGCATTGATGACTTGTTTGATCAGCTACATGATGCTCGTGTGTTCTCTAAGATTGACTTGAGATCGGGTTATCACCAGTTGAAGATTCGGGTTTCAGATGTTCCGAAGACCCCATTTCGCACCAAATATGGCCATTATGAGTTTCTAGTGATGTCCTTTGGCTTGACTAATGCCCCAGCAGCATTTATGGACTTGATGAATAGGGTGTTCAGACCGTATATTGACTCATTAATCATTGTATTCATTGATGACATCTTGATCTACTCACAGAGCCTAGGTGAGCACGAGCAGCATTTGAGAGTTGTGCTTCAGACCTTGCGAGAGCAGAAGCTATATGCTAAGTTCTCTAAGTGCGAGTTCTGATTGGAGTCTGTGGCATTTTTGGGGCATGTGGTATCCAGAGAGGGTATCAAGGTTGATCCGCAGAAGATTGAGGCAGTTCAGAGTTGGCCGCATCCTACTTCAGCTTCAGAGATCAGGAGTTTTCTGGGTCTAGCAGGCTATTACCGTCTACTCGTGGAGGGATTCTCTTCTGTTGTAGCTCCATTGACTAGATTGACTAAGAACAATTCCCCGTTTCGATGGTCCGACGAGTGTGAGGCGAGCTTTCAGAAGCTCAAGTCAGCATTGACCTCAGCATCAGTTCTATCATTGCCTTCCGAGTCTGGGATGTATACTATGTATTGCGACGCTTCCCACGTCGGGTTGGGATGTGTGTTGATGCAGGATGGCAGAGTTATTGCTTATGGTTCGCGCCAGATGAAGGTTCATGATAAGAACTATCATGTGCATGACTTGGAGCTGGTCTGGCGGCACTACTTGTATGGTATATCTTGTGAGGTCTACATGACCACCACAGTTTGCAGCATTTTTTTAAGCAGAGGGACCTTAATTTGAGGCAGCGGAGGTGGCTCGAGTTGTTGAAGGACTATGATATCACTATTCTGTATCACCCGGGCAAGGCGAATGTAGTAGCAGATGCTTTGAGCAGCAGGGCAACGAGTATGGGTAGCTTGGCCTACATTGCCTTTAGCCTTGGACATTCAGTCCTTGGCCAACTGCCTAGTGAGATTGGACCTTTCGAAGCCTCGTCGAGTTCTAGCTCATGTGGTTGCTCAATCTTTATTTTTGGGAGAGATTAAGGCTCAAAAGTTTGATGATCCATGTCTGGCAGAGCTTCGGGAGACGGTGGTCCAAGGTAGGGCCAAGGAGGTTACCTTGGGCAAGGATGGTGTTCTGAGACTCCAGGGCCGATTGTGTGTTCTTGATGTTGATGACCTGAGGCAGAGGATTCTAGCAGAGGCAAACAGTTCTCGGTATTCTGTTCATCCAGGAGGGACAAAGATGTATCGTGATTTGAAGTAGCATTACTAGTGGAGGCGGATAAAGAAGGATATAGTGCACTATCTGGCTAGGTGTCTCAATTGCCAACAGGTTAAGTACGAGCATCAGAGGCCAGGAGGCCTGTTTCAGCAGATGCCCATTCCTGAATGGAAGTGGGAGTGCATCACCATGGACTTCGTAGTTGGGTGGCCTCAGACTTTTCAGAAGGTTGACGCGGTTTGGGTCATTGTGGATAGATTGACCAAATCGGCATATTTCATTCATGTGGCTACTGGTTACACTACAGAGAGACTGGCTAAGATTTACATTCGAGAGATAGTTTGGTTGCATGGTGTGCCGGTGTCTATTATATCCGATCTGGATCATCAGTTCACTTCGCACTTTTGGAGAGCTTTGCACAGTGAGATGGGCACTCAGATAGACCTCAGTTCAGCATTTCACCCTCAGACCGATGGCCATTCAGAGCGCACGGTTCAGATATTGGAGGATATGCTCAGGGCGTGTGTGATTGATTTTGGGGGTCAGTGGGACCAGTTCTTGCCTTTGGCAGAGTTTGCATACAATAATAGTTACCAGTACACCATCGAGATGGCTCTATTCAAGGCTTTATATGGTTTGCGGTGTCGTTCTCCTATTGGGTGGTTTGAGCCTAGTGAGGCTAGGTTATATGGCATAGATCTGGTGAGAGACACTCTGGAGAGGGTGAAGATAATTCAGGAGAGGCTGCGCACAGCACAATCCTGATAGAAGAGTTACGCAGATCAGCGAGCGCGTGATGTATCATTTATGGAGGGAGATAAGGTTATGCTGAAGGTTTCGCCGATGAAGGGCATTATCAGATTCGGGAAAAAGGGCAAGCTGAGCCCCAGGTTCAAGGTCCATTTGAGGTGTTGAAGCGAGTCGGAGAGGTCACTTATGAGCTTGCTTTACCTCCAGCCTTATCGGGAGTTCATCTGGTCTTTCATGTATCCATGCTTCGGAAGTATCACGCTGACTTCTCTCACGTGGTTTATTACAACACTATTCAGTTGGATGAGAAGTTGGGCTACGAGGAGGAGCCAGTTGCCATTTGTTGATAGAAATGACTGGCAGTTGAGGTGCAAGAGAGTTTATGCAGTAAAGGTCCAGTGGAGAGGCCAACCAGCTGAGGAGGCAACTTGGGAGTCCGAGGAGGACATGCGGGACAGATATGCACAGCTGTTTAGCACTTCAGGTACGATTCTAGACCTGTTCGAGGATGAACATTTTTTTAAGAGGGGGAGGATATAACGACCCAACTGGTTGTTTCGTGTATTAAGACCCCATTCCCCTAAATGAAGTTTCCCATAGTGGCTATTCGTTGTTTATGACTTGCGGGGACGGGTGGTTCGGGATTTGGGAGTGATTAGAGTGCTTTAGGAACACTTGGTTCCTTAAGGTTGGCCTATTTGGCCAAGTTTGACTTTGGTCAACATTTTGAGCAAACGACCTCGGAATCAAGTTCTCAGCTCCAGTATTTCCGTATGATGATTTCGGACATGGGCGTATGTTCGGAACTGGTTTTCAGTGACCCGGGAACATTTCGGTGCCCAAAATGGAAATCAGGATTTTCTTAAGTTGAAATTTGGTTTGGGACGTGATTTTATGCTATCGAGGTCCGAACAAAATTCCGGGACCATGAATAGTTCCGTCATGTCATTCATGACTTGTTCGCAAAATTTGAAGTCATTCCGAGTTGTATAGGTCGGTTCGGCGCACTGTTATATAAATCTAGAATTTGAAAGTCGTAAGTTATGAATTCAGGGGGTTTTGGGATATGATTTTTGAGTTTTAGTGATGTTTTGAGTGTTCCGTAGGCTCGATCGAGTCCGTATTATGGTTTGGGACTTGTTGGTACATTTGGACGGGGGCTCGGGTTGGCCCAGGTGCCTCCCGGACATCACACGAGGCCAAAAACCAGCTAAAAAGCTGCTGGTGCAGCTGGTGCTGGTGTGACCGCAGGTGCGGTTGCCCAGTCGCAGGTACGGGACTGCTCCTGCGGTCCCAGTCTCGCAGGTGCGAAAACCTAGGAGTCCCCCTACCTTCACAGGTGCGGAACAATTTCCGCATGAGCTGGTTCGCTGCTGCGGAAACCCCTCCGCAGGTGCGATCCCCAGCTTCCTCTCAAGTTTCCGCAGGTGCGATTCTTTTCTCGCCGGTGCGGGACCGCAGGTGCGGTCCCAGGGACGCAGGTGCGTAAACCCCTGTAGGAAGGCATATTTAAATGTTTAAACATGGGTTTTCTTCATTCTTTATTAGCCAAACTCCATTAGAAAGCCTTCAAGCTTGAGCAGCACCCTCCACGACCTATATAGTGCTAAGGTGAGTAATTCCTCTCTATTTTCCTAATTTTTACATGGAATTCAACTAGAATTAATTACTAAAACATCAAAAAATCAAGGATTTGGTTAGTAAAAGTTAGGGTTCTTAAGAATGTGATAAATCACTCAATGACTGCCATGCATTCCAATAAAAGTTACGTAATCTTGATCCTTAGGCTACGAGTGAGCGACCCTTTCAGTAATTCTTGATATTCGAGCATGCGGGCTCGCGGTTGAAATTGGGTAATTCTTCAAGAATGGTGAATTTTGGGTTAATAGGTTAATTCTTCTTGCTCGATCATGAGTTGATATAATTTTACTATATTTGGCTAGTTGCGAGCCGTCGAGGGTAGATTTCAGAGATTCGGGCGCATCCTTGATCCGAGGGTGGTTTCGTTACAAGGTGGGTCTCATTTCCATCTTTCTAAGGGGGATATGTCCCCATAGGTTCCTTATTTTCTATGTATACATGTTGTGGGGGCCGCATACGTACCAAGTGACGAGAGTCCGTACGTGGCAATTATATTGCTATGTCGGGTAGCCTTAGGACTAACGAGCATGCCACTATGTGCCTTATTTGTACCTTTGTATGTGTTATGAGTTGTAATTACTGTTGAGGTGATATAGAAACGTAAAATATTATGATTTAAATCCCAGTTGGCTATCCGTGGTATTGACACAGTCCTGTTGAGTTCACTGTTGAGTTAATACACATATGTACTTTTATATATATATATATGCACTTGTTATCGAATCAGCACACGAGTCGCAGGTATGATGCGCGACCGTGGGTCAACTTATTATTATCGAGTCAGCACACGAGTCGCAGGTATGATGCGCGATTGTGGGTCAGCTTATCATTATCGAGTCAGTACACGAGTCGTACGTACGATGCGCGATCGTGGGTTAGCTTATTATATCGAGTCAGCACGCGAGTCGCAGGTATGATTCGGGATGGTGGGTTAGCTTATGACCTCAGTCTGTATGATCACCCTTATGACTCCGGCCGGTCTTCTTGTCCTGGTATGTGTATGATCACTTGAGTTTTGAGTCACTAATAACTGGAGTGTCAGGTATTGGTTAAGAGGAGATTTTGGTACTTTGTTGTTCCTTTTTCAGTTATTATCTAGATTTCGTTATTTCTTATGTACTTGTTGTTCCTGGTTTCTCATGCCTATTGTTTTAGCCATATCTCATTATATATTATATTGTTGGACCTTAGTGAGTACCTAGTCTACCTCTCGTCACTATTCCTTCGAGTTTGGGCGGGATACTCATTGGGTACATATTTATTATGTACTCATGCTGCACTTCTTCTTCTTCTGTACTTGACTGTACAGGTCCGGAGGCTTGTACATCTGATTATCAGGTCGGTGATAGATACTGACTTGAGCTGATTCAACTTCGCGGTGAGCTACTCTCCCTAACGATCTCTGGCAGCGCCTTGGAGTTTCTTTTGTCATTTTCCCGACTACTTCATTCAGGCTGTGTGATTGTATATATATATATATATATTATCCTTGTATATTCAGATAATTGCCCGTGACACTAGTTCCTGGCACACACGTAGCATATATTTTGGGTTTTGGGCTGTGTATTTATAAATATGCTTATCTTTTGGCTCATGTGTCGTATGATTTTGTTTTATGTCACAGGCTATCATCATGCAAGTAATTTCTTAAAACTGGTAGACGTTGGAATAAAAAACCAAATGGAAAGGGTGATTCTTAGTGTCATTTATGTTGGCTTGCCTAACCCCACTGTTGGGCGCCATCGCGACCTGAGTTAGGATTTGGGTCGTGACACTTGTTTCTTAGTATGGTCCATTTTGATGTGATTTTGGGTATGGATTGGTTGTCTCCACATTATGTGATTCTATATTGTCACGTGAAGACCTTGACGTTAGCGATGCTAGTGTTACTGAGGGTTGAATGGAGCAGCTCTATAGACTATTTTCCCAGTAGAGTGATTTCATACTTGAAGGCTCCGCGGATGGTTGAGAAGGGTTGTCTATCTTATTTGGCATTTGTTAGGGATATTAGTGCAGAGACCCCTACTATTCATTCTGTTCCAGTGGTGCGAGATTTTACATATGTGTTTGTTGCAAACCTAACAGGCATGCTGCCTGACAGGGATATTGACTTCGATATTGATTTGATCCTAGGCACCCAGCCATTTCTATTCCACAGTATTGTATGGCACCAGCTGAGTTGATGGAATTAAAGGAGCAGCTTCAGGAACTCCTTGATAAGGGGTTTATTCGGCCTAGCATGTCACCTTGGGGTGCACTAGTTTTATTTGTGAAGAAGAAGGATGGTATTATGAGAATGTGCATTGATTAAGGGCAGTAGAACAAGGTCACAATTAAGAACAAGTATCCTTTGCCATGCATTGATGATCTATTTGACCACCTCTAGGGAGCGACGATGTTCTCCGAGATTGATTTTAGGTCAAGGTATCTCTAGTTGAAGATTCAGGACTCAGATATTAAGACCACTTTCATGACCCGATATGGCTATTACGAGTTCCTTGTGATGTCTTTTAGGCTGACCAGTGTACCAACAACGTTCATGCATCTGATGAACAATGCGTTTTAGCCTTATCTTGACTTTTACATTATTGTATTCGTTGATGATATCCTGTTGTACTCTCATAGCCAGCAGGAGCATGCCCAGCATCTGAGGATTGTGTTGCAGCGGTTGAGGGCGAAGAAGCTTTAAGCAAATTTCTCCAAGTGTGAGTTTTGGCTCAATTCAATGGCATTCTATGGGTACGTAGTGTCCAGTGAGGGTATTCAGGTGGATCCTAAGAAGATAGAGGCGGTTCAGAGTTGGCCCAGACCGTCCTAAAAAACGTAGATTCAGAGCTTTCTTGGTTTGGTTGGTTATTACCGTCGCTTCGTAGAGGGTTTCTCATCTATTGCATTGCCCTTGACCAAATTGACCCAAAAGGGTGCTTTGATGTGTGGCTATAATTCATGGTTTAACACGTTATGTGCCTTACATTTTATGTGCATTAATGATAAAAATACACTTTGTATGTGCCTAATGGAGTCTATTTCATGTGTAGGTGAATTGGAGATGGAAGCCGAGCTAAATGGATGCATAAACGTCGAAGATACGCTCAAGATGAGAAGAGGAGTGCACCAGGCTTAGCCGGGCGTTTGAGCTGTAAAGCCTGGTCATACCAGGCTATAGCTGGGCATTTGGGCTATAAAGCCTGGTAAGACCAGGCGTTATCCAGGCGTTTGAGCCTTAAGCCAGGCCTAGCCTGGCTTTATCCAGGCATTTGGGCCATAACGCCAGGTCCCTCGTCTGTTCCAATCCGAGTTTTGAAGATTTTAAGTGTATCCTTGTTTGAATAGGAGTCACCTACACGTTTAGGGTTTGTCCCAAACATATAAATAGACCCAAAAACACAACTTGGAAGATGGATGCCATTAGAGACAAGAGACGCATGTGGAATACTACTCAGAGAAGCAAAACATTGATTTTTACATCTTTTATTCCTTACTTTGTAGTTTAATTATGCAAGTTATTTTGAAGTTGATTATTATGAACATGAGTAGCTAATTTCCTTAATCTAAGGTTTTGGTGGAACCCGTTGGGGGATGAACTTATTGTGATATTAATATAGCTTTGATTGGTTGATTAAACTCTATTTGTTCAACTACGTTCTTGTTGTAGTTGATTGAAAGGGCCCTCAATTAGATTTTCCTATTTATTATGTATCTACTTGAGAGAGAGTGGATATTTAGGTATTTGTTTGAACAACATCACTCCCAGAGTATAGGCGAATGTCATAACCGAGGGTTTAGAGGTTGGATTAGAAATAACGATACTTTGGGTGCAATCTAAAGTGAACTGTAATGCAATCTAGCTAGCGTAACTTGAGAGAGTGCGTCTAGTAAATTATCATAATTACTTGAGAGAGATTTATGGTAGATAGAGTGTTCATGATTGATAGAGACAACTAATCAAACTATAAGAAGTATCCGAGAAGGAAGTTCACCGACGTGGGAAACCATAACCTTAGACCTTTATTATAATTGTTTACACCATATTGTTAGTTAATCGTTAGTTTATTACTTTTTTCAGTAGAAATAGTAAAACATCACCAATTTATATTCAAAAGTCTTGAGAGAATTTATTAAGTAAAAGTTGCGTATTCTGATAACTTGATTGATACGTAAATTCCCTGTGGGATCGACTCTAGGCGTAACACCCCGGATTATATTTTCAGCGCCCGTTTAGTCTTCCTATAAGACATAGTTGAGCGTGATCAAATTTTGGCGCCGTTTCCGGGGAATTAACAGTGTTATCAATTGAAGTTGGAAGAAACACAAAATTCTGAAATATAGCCAATTTTCTTCTATTTTCATTTATACATTGAAAGTAACGTTTGCTAACTTGGTTGTACAGGTGCATGCCTAGAAACTCATCGAGAACTGGTGAAGTAGTTGAAGCCTTATCAGAACCCAGAATGTTTTTAAGGCCCTAAATCGGGCCAACCGGAAAAGCAAACAACAACCATCAATTGAACAACTTGAACCCGACATGGAAGATCCAAACAATAGGAACAACAATGGGGATGATGTGGTACACCCAGTTGCTCAAATAGGGGCAGAGGCTCCTTTATATGACTGGGCACAACCCACAACAGAGAATTTGGCCACTGCGATACTAGTCCCTCAGATAGAGGCCGAGTCCTTCCAGATTACAAATAATATGTTGCACTTGTTGCAGAACAAGGGGCTATTCTCAGGGTCATACATCGAAGACCCCCAGCAGCATTTGAATAACTTCCTGTCAATTTGCAAAACACAGAGGCAGCCAAACGTCACTCAAGAAGCAATAAAATTGTTGTTGTTTCCATTCTCAGTGACGGGAGCTGCCTAGACTTGGCTAAACTCACTCCCCATCAATTCCATTACTACATGGGAGGAGTTAGTTAAAGAGTTCGTGAATAAGTTTCATCCACCCAACAAGACTGCTCAACAAATCGATGAAATCTTGAACTTCAGACAGAAACCAGTTGAAACATTACAGGAGACATGGGAACGATTTAAGGGAATGCTGGTTATCTGTCCACATCATGGTATTCCAGAGCAGATGTTGGGGAAGCATTTTTATATGGGTCTGGCTGATACTGTTAAGGCAAATGTTGATGCTTCATCTGGTGGAGCATTCTTGAGCAAAACGTGGAGAGAGAGTTAGATCTTACTTAATAAAATGGCACAGAATTCAGGGTGGACAACCAGGAATGCAAGTATTACTCCTGTAGTTCACTCAGTGCCATTCGATCCATCCAATACTATTGCAGAGAACGTAGACACCTTGATAACACAGATGAGCATACTAACTAAGAAGGTGGAGGAATCAGGGCAAAAGCAGCAGGTACACATCGTAGATACAACCAATGGAGGCTTATACACATCTTGCATTAGTCAACCATTTGGTAACCAGTGGAATGCAGAATGTGATCACCCTCCTTATCTAGTAAATATGAATTATGTGTCAAATTATAGAAGCCAGAGACAAGGGGGGCAGAACTAGGGTCAGCAAGTTCAACCATATAGACCACCTCACCAACAGCAGAATAGTGGAAATATGGGTGTCATGAGACAACAAGGTAATGCAGCACCATATTAGAGGCCACAAGGTTATAACCATCAGAATCAACAACAAGCATACTAGCCTTCTCAGCATCAACAGGGGGGAAGGCAAGAAGATGGGTTTTCCAGGTTAGAAGCTATGATGCAGCAGGTTATTGGGTCAAATGCCAAAACCAATGAGAGAGTAGATGTATATGATGCAGCTATTAAAAATATTGAAGTACAGTTGGGCTAGATATCTATGGCAGTGAAAAATCGTCCTCGTGAGACTTTGCCTGCAGATACTCAGGTAAATCCTGCGGACAAGGGCCCAAGGCAGCTGATGGCAGTGACTCTCCGAAATGGCAGGGACTTAGACTTTGAACTGGAGAGAGCTCGTGAAAGCAGGCAGGCCGAGACACTGGTACACATGTTGATTGAACTTGATGATTCAGCAAACTTGACCAAGGTAATAGTGCAACCTACTGAAGAAGAACCCAGTGCACAAAGTGACACTGAAAAAGAAGTGGAGATAGCCCAGGAGCCGGTAGTTGAGGTGGTGGANATGTCCAGAAAATTTGATTTCCAAGATCTGGCTATTGTCACCCTTACTCAGACTTGTAGTCGGTGGTGACGCGTCCTATTGCTGAAAAGTTGTCTGACCCAGGGAGTTTTACAATTCCTTGTACCATTGGCAACTTAGCTTTCGCCAAAGCTCTATGTGACTTGAGGTCCAGCATTAATCTGATGTCGCTGGCCATATATAAAAGACTGAGGATTTGTAGAGCCAGACCAACTTCAACGTTATTGCAGCTAGCTGAAAAGACGGTAAATAGACCGTCAGGCATTCTGGACGATGTATTGGTGCAAGTGGGGAAGTTTGTGTTCCCTGCTGATTTTGTGATACTTGATTGTAAAGTGGATGAGGAAATTCCCATAATCTTGGGAAGGCCATTCTTGGCCATAGGCAGAGCCCTTATTGACTGTGAGACTGGTGAACTTAAGATGAGGCTCAATGATGAAGAAATCACTTTCAATGTGCAGAAGTCTATGAGGCGACCAAGTGAGTTCGCCAACTGCTCTCTTATTGATGCCGTGAACGTGATCCCGGAAGAAGATGATGTGTCCATGACTGTTAGGGACCCTTTGACTGAATTTTTGATGAATCTAGATGATATGAACGGTGAAGAACTGGCAGATTGGGGGTTAGCACTTGATGAAAAAGGGGTATGGTCGAAGGCTCTCGAGTTTGAGTCATTATACGTAGAGGAAATAGAGAGCCCGCCGGCCAGGCCATCTATTGAAGAACCACCCAGGTTCGAACTGAAACCACTCCCACCTTATCTGGTTTATAGGAACAAAGTACCCATAGATGATGACGTACAGGAAGTGCTAGTGGAGAAGGCCAGATTGGATTTTGAGGATGTCGATGTGGTAGAAAAGATACTAGAGTTAACCAAGGACATTGATGATACATATTTTGTGGAATCTAGTGTCATTAGTGTTGAGGATGTTTGTACGCACTCCAACCATTTTTTCACATTGTGTTTGGATGGTGATATAAAAATAGAGTCATCCGAACCACTAGAGGAGCCAAGGAATACAGAACAAGATGCCTATATTCTGGAATTCTTCTTGCCAAAAAGTCGGGAATACACATCTCATCGAAAGGCCAAGAAGCGCAGATTACTACATTGTTTTATTGGGTCAGGCAGATTTGTTCCACCACCCCATGAGCATGATCCTAGAGCATAATCAAAACTTGGGATCCAATTCATGAGTTCAAAGTGGAGGCATAAAGTGATTCAAGCATTTGTTCGAAGGAGCATAGAAAGAAAAAAACTAATGGAAAGGATGTTGACACGACTTGAGCAGGGAGTTTCTTACACCTTACTTTTATTTCTTGTTTTGTCTATATGTGATGCACTGAGGACACTGCATGATTTAAGTATGGCGTGTTGTACATATTTGTTCTGATTTGTTGTGTTTAGTGTGCTTCCTTGTTAGTAGTTTTAGCTTTTCTTGTTAGTAAGTTTTTTCTTTCTTTTAAGTTTCGTAGTTTTTTCTGTAGTCCTTTTATTTTAGCTAGAACAAAACCGAAAAAAGATTTAGAAATATGTGGACTCTTCCTGATGATGGATCTCCTAGACAGTTCTCTTGAGGGAAGTAAGTCTAAAGAAAATACCAAAAAGATTTTTTGTTTTAGGTAGTGTAGTAATTCCCCCTTGGTTTTTCTTTGGACCGCGGTTCTTTTCCAAGGGTTTTTAATTGAACCGGGTGTAGGTAGTTTTTAACTTTTAGGAGTAGTAACCACATGGTTGAGGGTTCAATTGCAGCTCGGAACTTTGTGATTCCTTGAGAATAGTCAGTACTTTGGTTGTGACGCTTAGGCTCAATTTTTTTGACTCCAGGATAAATACCTTAAATTATGGATTCTTAAGATTTGCTTAACTGCTTTGACTGGAGTGTCGTGATAGATCCAATCCTAAGTGAGTTATGTGCCATTTCTTTGTGAGGTTTGTATGTTATAATGTGCATTGCATTTGAGGTCTAGAACTTGCCCCGTGTGTGTGCAAAGCGAAATAGTAGTTTTGTTCAGTCTTGGAAGTGATATAGGCGATTCTTTATTGAGCCAGCTATGTATATTTTACCCACCTAATTGTTATGTATCGTAGTTAACCCCGTTGAGCCTATAGTCATGTTTCTTTAGCAACCACATTACAAGCCATACCCCTTTGTTTGAATCGATCATATATTTGAACCTTGTCATCTCTCGTAAGCACTGGAAATGTGAGAAATAGGGAAAAATTAAAGTGTGGGGTGGTAGGTTGGTTTTTTAGGGGAATAATTCAATTAATGAGAAAGGTGCACTATTTTGAAAAGTAAGATTCACTTGAAAAAAGAAAAACAAAAGAGAAAAAGTAGAAAAAAATAGAAAATAAATAGTTGTATTGTTGTGAAAGAAAAATATATGTGGTGACTCTTAATGAAACTGTTCTTAAAGAAGTATGGGGTAATAACGTTGATGTGAAGGTGGAGTTTGGCTTAATATAAGTTTGAGGTTGAATGCTAAAGTATATGTATTGAAGTGCTTGGGGGAGGTGTAGTCACTCTTATAGCTAAATGTATCCTACCCGTCCCGCAGCCTACATTACAACCAAATAAAGTCCTACTTGATCCTAGACTGAATGAGCTCGATTAGTAGAGTAGTACACTACGGGCAAGCATATGGTGCATCTTTTGGGGCATATGAATGTTATTTCTGAGGTGAGTGAATTCTTTCTATCTTGAGTTCCTAAGTTTCTTAAATTTCATTGTGTGTGGAACTAACTCTTTGATTTGGTGAGGGCACATGATTCATGAAGGAAAGGTAATGTTGTTGACCTCTAAGTTAGAGTAGTGAGTGGATTGTGAATAAAGAATGGTATATGTGAGTCAACTATTGAGGCGAGGATGTCACACCTCTGTGCTTGAACTGTTTTAAAAATTCTTGGTATAACGTGTTAAGGGATTTGCTTAATAAGTTGTGTATATGAGTGTAGTTTGACTGCTCGAGGACAAGCAAAATTTTAAGTGTGGGGTGTTGATGTGTGGCTATAATTCATGGTTTAACACGTTATGTGCCTTACATTTTATGTGCTTTAATGATAAAAATACACTTCGTATGTGCCTAATGGAGTCTATTTCATGTGTAGGTGAATTGGAGATAGAAGCCGAGCTAAATGGATGCATAAACGTCGAAAATATGCTCAAGAGGTGAAGAGGAGTGCACCGGGCTATAGCCGGGCGTTTGAGCTGTAAAGCCTGGTCATACCAAGGTATAGCTGGGCATTTGGGCTATAAATCCTGGTAAGACCAGGCGTTAACCAGGCGTTTGAGCCTTAAGGCCAGGCCTGGCCTGGCTTTATCCAGGCGTTTGGGCCATAAAGCTAGGTCCCTCGTATGGTCCAATCCGAGTTTTGAAGATTTTAAGTGTTTACCGGTTTGAATAAAAGTCTCCTACACGTTTAGGGTTTGTCCCAAACATATAAATAGACCCAAAAACACAACTTGGAAGAGGGATGCCATTAGAGACAAGAGACGCTTGTGGAATACTACTCAGAGAAGCAAAACATTGATTTTTACATCTTTTATTCATTACTTTGTAGTTTAATTATACAAGTTATTTTGAAGTTGATTATTATGAACATGAGTAGCTAATTTCCTTAATCTAGGGTTTTGGTGGAACCCGTTGGGGGATGAACTTATTGTGATATTAATATAGCTTTGATTGGTTGATTAAACTCTATTTGTTCAACTACGTTCTTGTTGTAGTTGATTGAAAGGGCCCTCAATTAGATTTTCCTATTTATTATGTATTTACTTCAAAGAGAGTGAATATTTAGGTAGTTGTTTGAACAACATCACTCCCATAGTATAGACGAAAGTCATAACCGAGGGTTTAGAGGTTGGATTAGAAATAACGATACTTTGGGTGCAATCTAAAGTGAACTGTAATGTAACCTAGCTAGCGTAACTTGAGAGAATGCGTCTGGTAAATTATCATAATTACTTGAGAGAGATTTATGATAGATAGAGTGTTCATGATTTATAGAGACAACTAATCAAACTATAAGAAGATCCCAGAAGGAAGTTCACCGATGAGGGAAACCATAACCTTAGACATTTATTATAATTGTTTACACCATATTAGTTAATTGTTAGTTTATTACTTTTGTCAGTAGAAATAGTAAAACATCACCAATTTATATTCAAAAGTCTTGAGATAATTGATTAAGTAAAAGTTGTGTATTCTGACGACTTGATTGATACGTAAATTCCCTGTGAGACCGACTCTGGGCGTAATACACCGGATTATATTTGCAGCGCCCATTTAGTCTTCCTATAAGACATAGTTGAGCGTGATCATGCTCCTTTCATGTGGCCAGATGAGTGTGAGGAGAGCTTTTAGAAGCTCAAGACTTCTTTGACCACAGATCTAGTTCTAGTTCTACCATCAGCTTTTGGTTATCACACAGTGTATTGTGATTCTTCTTGGATCGGTATTAGGTGTGTTGTGATGCAGGAGGATAGAGTGATTGTTTTTTATTCACGCCAGTTGAAGCCCCATGAAAATAACTATCATGTCCACGAAGTTGAGCTAGCAGCTATCGTTCATGCCTTGAAGATTTGGCGTCACTATTGTACGGTGTCCCTTGTGATATTTACACTGATCACCAGAGTTTGCAGCATCTGTTCAAATAGAAGGATCTTAACTTGCATCAGCGGAGGTGGTTAGAGCTTCTTAAGGACTATGATATCACCATTTTGTACCATCCCGGGATGGCCAATGTGGTGGCTGATGCTTTGAGTCACTAGGCGGATAGTTTGGAGAGCTTAGAATATCTTCCAGCAGCTCCGTTAATGTTGGATGTTCAAGCCTTAGCTAGCCAGTTTGTTAGATTAGGTATTTCCTAGACGAGTCGAGTATTGGCTTGTATGGTCTCTCGATCTTCTCTTTATGATCGTATCTGGGAGCGTTAGTATAATGACCCCCATCTGCTTGTCCTTTAGGACACGGTCCAGCACGGGGATGCTAAGGAGTCACTACTAGGTATTATGCTGCATTAAGGATGCGTGGCAGGCTATGTGTACCTAATGAGATGATTTGCGTGAGTGGATTCTCCAGGAGGCTCACAGTTCGTGATATTCTATTTGTCCTGGTGACATGAAGATGTGTGAGGACTTGAGTCAGCACTACTGGTGGAGGAGGATGAAGAAGGGCATAGTGGAGTATGTAGTTTGGTGTCTAAATTTCCAGCAAGCGAAGTATGTGCATCAGTGGTCGGGTGGGTTACTTCATAAATGAGAGATTCCAGAGTGGAAATTGGAGCGCATCACTATGGATTTTGTTGTTTGACTTCCATGAACTCAGCTGAAGTTTGATGTAGTTTGGGTGATTATTGACACGCTGACCAAGTCAGCTCATTTCATTCTTGTGATGACTATATATTCTTCCAAGAAGCTGGCTCAAGTGTATATCCGCGAGATCGTCAGGCTTCTTGGTGTACCGGTACCTATCATCTCTGACTGAGTATGCAGTTTACATCACGATTCTGGAGGGCCGTACAACATGAGCTGGGTAATCGAATGGAGTTGAGCACAGAATTTCACCATCACACGGAAGGACAGTCCAAGCGCACTACTCAGATATTAGAGGATATGTTTTGTGCATGTGTGATAGGGTTTGGGGGTTCGTGGGATCAGTTCTTGCCACTATCGGAGTTTTCTTACAACAAAAGTGATCAGTCGAGCATCCAACACCGTATAAGGCCATGTATGGTAGGCGTGTCGGCCACCGGTTGGTTAGTTCGAGTCGGGTGAGGCTACATTATTAGGTACAGACTCGGTTCAGGATCCTCTAGAGAAGGTTAAGGTGATTCAGGCTCGACTATGCATAGCATATTCCAGACAGAAGAGTTATGCAGATCAGAAGGTTCGCGATATTGCATTCATGATTGGAGAGTAGGTCTTGCTCCGGGTACCACCCATGAAGGGTGTTATGAGGTTTGAAATGAAGTGAAACCAGAGCCCGAGGTTTATTAGCCCATTTGAGGTGTTGCAACGTATTGGGAGGTTGCTTACCACCTTGCCTTGCCCCCCAGTCCAGCAGGAGTTCATCCAGTATTCTATGTTTCTATGCTCTGGGAGTATCACGGTGATCCATCTCACGTGTTGGATCTTAGCTTAGTCTAACTGGACAAGGATTTATCTTATGTTGAGGAGTCGGTGGCTATCTTGGACAGGCAGGTTCAAAAGCTGAGGCCAAAGAGCATTGCTTCTGTGAAGGTTTTGTGGAGGGGTCAGTCGGTCGAGGAGGCAACTTGGGAGACTTAATATGGTATGCGTAGCTGTTATCCTCATCTTTCACCACTTCAGGTATCTCTTTATACTCGTTCGTGGATGATTATTTGTTTAAGAGGGGGAGAGTGTAATGACCCGGCCGGTCATTTCGAGAGTCATAGCTATGTTCCTCTATTTTCTGCTTTTTTGTGTTCTAAAGTTGTTATATGACTTACCTGGTTAGTTGGTTCGGGTCTGGAGTGAGTTCAGAGTGAATTAAGACACTTAGTCTCTTAATTGAAAGCTTAGACTGGAAAAGTTGACCGGATCAACTTATGTATAAACGACCTCAAATTTGAAATTTGATGGTTCTAGTAGCTCTATTAGGTGATTTTAGACTTAGGAGCGCGTCTGAAATGTGATTTAGAGGTCTGTAGTAGAATTAGGCTAGAATTGGCGAAAGTTGGAATTTTGACAACTTTGACAAAGAGTGGAAATTTTGATATTGAGGTCGGATTGGATTTCTGGAAAATGGAGTAGTTTTGTGGTGTCATTTATGACTTGTGCACAAAATTTGAGGTCAATGAGATGTGATTTGATAGGTTTCGGCATCGTTTGTAGAATTTGGGAGATTCAAAGTTCATTAGGCTTGAATCTGTGTGTAATTCATGTTTCTGATGTTCTTTGAGGTGATTTGAGGGTTCGAATATGTTCGTATTGGGATATAAGACTTGTTGGTATGTTTGGTTGAGGTCACGGGGGCCTCGGATTGATTTCGGGTGATTAGCGGATAAAGTTTTGAAGTTGTAAGCTTGCCGAAGGTTTTCTACTGCTGATGTAATTGCACCTGCAAAGTGGGAACTACAGGTGCGTGCCTGCGAGAGCTAAGATGCAGACGCAACCAAGGGAGTGATGCAACAGAAGGTCACAGGTGCGATGGTTTTCCCGCACCTGCGAGACCGCAGATGCGGCAGAAGGGCCGCAGAAGCAAGTTTGGCCTTGAAGCTTGACTCTACAGAAGCGAGTCCGCTGGAGTGGAAATAAGGATGCAGGTGCAGGTTTAGACGCAGAAGAGGGCTCTGGGATGCACCTGTGAGACCGTAGAAGCGACTAAGTTGTCGCAAGTGCGGAAAGCCTGGGCAGAAACTATAAATACGAGACTTCCAAATTTTTCACCATTTTCACCACTTTGAGCTCGGATTTTTGAGGTTTTTGAGAGGGATTTTGAAGTGATTAATGAGGTAAGCTCCTTGTATTCATATTTCTTCAATAATGATGTTTCCTCACTGATTTTACACCTAGTTGGTGAGTTTCTGAGGTGAAATTTAGGGGTTTAGCGCTAGAGATTTTGAGAGTAAATTTATGGATTTGGAGGACAGAATGGTGTCGGATTTTGAAAATTTTGGTATGGTTAGACTAGTGAGTAAATGGTCTTTTAGGTTTTGTTACTTTTGTCGGATTCCGAGACGAGAGCTCGGGGGCCGGGTTTGAGCCTATTTCGGATTAATTTCGTATTTTCCTTATGGAATTTATTCCTTTAGCCTATATTAATTGTATCGTACTACTTATGTCTAGATTCGGGGCGCTTGGAGACCGATTCGAAAGGTAAAGGCATTTTGAAGTAGAGTTTTGCGGATTGAGGTACGTAACAGTTTTAAATCTTTTCCTGAGGGCATGAAACCCTAGATTTTGTATATTATGATTGTTTGGAGGTGACACACATGCTAGGTGACGGGCGTGTGGGCGTGCACCGTGGGAATTGAGACTTGGTCCATTCTGTGAAACTGAAAAGTTGAATAATCTTGTTTTTAGTTATGTGCCCTTCATGTGTTATAGAAATTTGACAGTTAATCATTGCTAGAAATCATGCTTAGGCTATGTGTTGGTGTTGTAGAGACCCACAGTGGTCGTGATACCTGTTGAATCTTCCTGCTTATTGTTACTTGTACTCAGTCGTAGTATTACTTGCCTATTAAACCTCAGTATCTTTTATTCCGTATGATATATTATATCATTCAGTTTTGGGCTAATTTTCCTGGATTTCTGAGGGTCGTGAGACTAGAGAGGTTGACGACTGAGTGAGGTCGAGGGCCTGTTTGTGAGGTATTGATACCATATCGTGTGAGTTGTCCGTGCGGATTTTGATTTGATACTGTAGCACATGATTTGTCCGTGCGGATCTTGATATGATACTATAGCACGTGAGTTGTCTATGCAGCACGTGAGTTGTCCATGCAAGTTATAGGCTATAGGAGTCCCTCCGGAGTTTGTACACCCCCACTAAGTGCAGGTACCTATTGAGTGTGAGTGTTGAGGGTTGAGAGCCGAGTGTTTGAGCTATTGAGTGGTTGTTGCTCTGAGAAGTTGTACTTGTTTTCATTTGTTGCTGAACTTAGGTAATTTATATCATTGTTCTGAAATTTCTGGAAGATGTTGTATCCGGTTTTACCTGAACTGGGTAATGTGTAACTGATTTCACTTAAATTGCCTGAATTGAAACATGTCTACTTTCTAGCTGAGATTACTGAAATGAACTGTAACTCTGTATCTCGTAACTATCTTTAAGTTCCTTATTCATATCGTTACTTACTGAGTTGGTTGTACTCACGCTACACCCGGCACTTCGTGTGCAGATCCAGGTGTTTCCGGACACGGAGGGTGTTGATCTCGTGCGCGGCTGATTATCTGAGGTTTACAAGGTAGCTGTCGGCGTTCGCAATCCTTGTTTCTCCTTCCATGTCTTATTTTCTTTCTCTTTATTGTATTTGGATACAGACCCTTGTAGACACTATTTCCTAGACTGGTCGTTTAGATGCTCATGACTTAGTGACACCCCAATATTTGGGGCTATTTTTCCGCACTTATTTTGGGTTAACTCCTGTTTTACGAAAACTTTTTCATTTAAAAGCTTTTGATTTATCTTTCTATGAAATATTGGAAGTGTTTTGAAAATGTCGACTTGCCTAGTATCATCGATAGGGGCCATCAAGACAGGTTAGGATTTTTGGTCGTGACAAGAAGTGACTCAAAAGCACTAGTCTACTACATATGCTCAATTTACTCAATTCGGAATATATCAATGTCACCAATCCATCATAATCCATTTTCCCTCACATGAAAGAAAGTCCCAAAATCACCATATTTACAATAACAACACAAGGGAAAAATGCACAAAGACACTCACTCCCAACAAAGTGTTTCAAGTGTTACAAAATATCATGCCATAAGCTTGCCCTTATTTTAATTTGCCGCCTATTCACGAACATTTTGTTGGAGATCCCATAAGGACTTTTTAAGCTTGCAATGTAGGCTTAGGGAAGGGTAGGATAAGCATTTGGGATACAAGTGACTACACCCTTCTTGAACACTGCTCCCATTTGTCTTTTTTTTTTTTTTTGTATTTTGCATCTTTTTAAACCACATAGCCCTTATTGACATCTAGTTACCAACATAGAACCACCTTAAAGTACCTCTCTAATTTTCTCAAGACTCCATTTTTTTATACAACTTTTTTCTTTTAGAGCTTGAGTATCTACATATATACAACTTTGAGGTATATGTTTCTACACACAAAGTACATCTTCACCATTTCTCAATTAACACCAACACCTCCAACTTAAGCATTAGCCTCATTCTTAACATTCAAGTAGGAATGGGTTCAAAAGAGGGAATTGTTTCACAAAAAGGGTAAAGGTTTATAATGAGGTAGCCAAATAAAAGGTTAAAGACTCAAATAGGGTTAACTAGTCATAGTATTTATGCAATGGTAGACTCGAAAGGCTAAAGAGGTTTTTTTCAAAGATCACAAAGAATGCATAAGGTCATCCCTCCAACCAAACATAATTAACATTAGCATTGGAAGACCAATCAGGCAAGTTCTAGATGATAAAAGTAAACACAAGAATTATTTTTAACAAAAACTAATACACATGGCACATGAACTAATCAAAACAGATCAATTTCACTTCTTAATAAGAACAATTAGAGCAATATCATGCCAACTAGTGGGTAAAGAGTCACAAAGTGAGCCAAAAGTTATCACAAAATTAATTCTTCCTCATGAAAATTACCTTTTAAATTTACAACCAACATTTGGAGGGGTATTCTTAATTCACATATCACATACAAGAGACTAATTTTATTAGTACCAAACAATCTAAAAGTCTCCATATAACAAAACAAGACTAATTCCCTTAAAAAACTCTTCATGCTATCCATCATAGGTAAAAGTCACCCGGTTCAACATAAAAATATTCCTCAGGAAAAAACCATAGCATAAAGAAAACCCAACGAAATTTATTGAAAAGTATAAAATAATACAAACTAAAAACTACTAAAGAAAATAAACACTAAAGGAATAAAAGTAAAGTAACTAAAAAGTACTAATGAAAATAAAATAATAAAAGCAACTAATACTAAAGGAACAAAAATAACATAAAAAACTACTAAAGAACATAAATAAATAAATAAATAGAATAAAAAAAGTGACTAATCTAAAATTATATCATCAATCACAAACTACGCCCTACGAAAGCACATGATAAACAATAGAAGAACAAGCCCGGCAAAGGCAGACAATATACAAAAGCATAAGCCCAGCAAAGGTACAAGGTAAGCATCAATGTACAAATAAAGTATATTCCCTAATGACACCCCCAACTAAAAACACTGTAGTGTCCTCACTGCACAATATAAAGATAAAATAAGAGTAGTTTGAGGGTCTTCCTGATATCTACATCGGACTAGCAGACTGCGGGAAAAAGCTAATCATTGATGTGTGGAGCTCTCGGCCCCATCATCATCGGTAGTATCAGTATCAGCATCAGCAATACTTGATAGGAAGGAATACTCTTCACTATCATCTTTGTCCTCGAGCGACATCTTCATGTTCGGTTGCCCCCAGTTAAATACAGACCTAGATGCCTCTCTACATATTTATCATGAACTTTCTCTTCTTCTTAGTTCTCTCTTTCTCCTTGTCAAAATCTTCTTAAAGATCTACATGTGCCTTGGCCATGTTGCCATAGGCTGCCTCGAGCCTGTTAACAGAATTTGCCAACTTCTCTTGCGACTCTACTTGCATCTTCTGGTGCTCCAGGGAGGTCTTCTTTCCCTCCCTGGTAAAATACTCGGGCGTAGGCTGGGAGTGTGAGGGCCCACTAGGGAGCTGTGACACTAAGTAACCGAGGGAGATAATCTGTGAGTTCAATATCTCAAATGGTCCCTCAGGCAGGGATTTCTGTGAGGAAGAGTCTGGTCCAACAGAAGTGGTGAATATCCTCTTCTAACTCTTTACTGCACTACCCTCGCCCGTTACTCTCAACGGATGAACCAACATCTGCCTGCCTGCACAACTCTGTAATCAGTTAAGGAAACATCAAGTCAGTACTATCGTCTAGAAAATACTTTTTCAGCTCCTGCAGGATATAATGGCCGACATTCACATGAATGTTGTATAGCATGCACGCAGTCATCAAGGTTCTAGTATATGAGACATCCAAAACATTTCCATAGGGTGATAATCTGTTGCATATGATGTAGAGCCAAATTTTGGCTTCAGCTGTGAAGTCGATAGACCTCAAACCCTTTCTCTTATTTGTCCATTTTGCTCTCTTTTCTTCTGGATAAAGTTTGGAAACTAACCAATCTCCGTTTGAGCAATGATCTTTTTCTCGAACTGGCTCAAATGAATGTTCAGGCAGCCCTAGAATGTCATTGATTTGTTAAGTTCCAAATCTCACTATTTTTCCTCTGATGGTGAGTTGTGGGTCGTTGAAGTTAATACGCTTTAGGTTTACATAAAACTCATGAACCCACCCCTCATTGGCCTTACATGGAGTAGGAATGAAACACGACCAGCCAGAGGTTTGTAGACAGCCATAAAATCGACCAATTTATCCTAGGAGATTCCTTTTTCAAGTACGACATTCTTTATAAGAAGGTTTTCATAATATCGGAGATGACAATCAGCATACATGAATCGATCAGTGTCAAATTGTTCTGCCTCTTTCTTCCTCAATTTCATGATGATGTGCAGCACTTCCATTTGTATTCAGTCCATTTTTTAAGCTTAAAGTACCTAAAAATCAAAACCAAGTTAGTCGAGAATTATAATCATGTTAAGCAATTCAAAACAATGCAATTAGGTCAAACAATCAAGCCAATTGGGCCCAGTAAGATAAAATTGCAAAGCTACTAGTTTTGCACAATCTGCCGAGTTATCACACCTGCGTAAATAGCCTCGCAGGTGCAGTTTCGCTTCTGCAGAAATTCTATCACTTCTTTGAACTTTCACAGCTGACCAGAAAATCGCACCTGCGGAAGAGGTATCGCAGGTGCGAGGCCGCTAATGCGGCATCATGTCTGCTTTTGCGGTGTTCATAGAAACCTAGAAACTACCTAATTTTCGTACTTCCAAACATTATTTTGGCATACAATTTATACTCAAGACTTCTAAATTAGTGCACTAGATGATTACACGACTTGATTAAACCTTATTTTAAGGCACTTCGCAACCAAAATTCTCTTGCACAATTTATCGAACACATAACAAACACTGAGTGGTTTTTGATTCTTTTAAGCAATTTGGTACTCAGACTTCCCAAATTCTTTTCAACAATAACAGCACACACAACTACACTCAACCAATTTCCTCACCCCTAATATTAACATTGATCAGAAGGAAATGGGGAACTTAGGGACTATGGCCATGGAAAATTAGTGATAAAGAATAAAGAGAACATAAAAGTAGAAGAGAAATGTAGAATAGAGAGCTGAAGATGATACCTGTATTGCATGTGCGTGAGAACAAAGGAGTGCACAAGCAGTATTTGAGTGAGAGATGAGAGGGTGTTTTTACTTTCTCTAAAACAAATTGGAGTGTTACCTATAAGTGTGAACAACTATTTTTTGACCACACCGAAATTCTATACTATTTTGCTATAAATATT
>MDKI01155502.1:0-22018 GCA_005239505.1 Nicotiana paniculata | reverse complement strand
ATTTTTTTAGGGGTTTGAGCGCGGGGTAGGGGGTAAGGTAGGGGGTGGGTGGTGCAGAAAAATAAATAAACAGAAAATTGAAAATAGAAAATAAAAAGTAAAAAAAAATTTAAGGAGGTTTGCGAGGGGGTTGGTGGTGGTAAGGGGTAGGGGTGGGTGGGTGGTGCAGAAAAACAAAAAAATTGAAAATTGAAACTACAAAAAAAAAAAGTAAAATTTAGGCAACTAAATAAATTTTTAGATAAATTGGGTTGAGATCCCTTTGTTTTGGATAAGTTTCATGAGTTGTATTTGGACTGCTTAATGAGTCATAATGAGTTAAAAAATAATGAATTAACTTGGGCTCAACCTAAATAGACCCATGAACTAAAATATTTATAGCATAATCTATTAATATTTGAACGGATTGGACGGGTTGAATAGGTTTGGATTCAAATTGACACCCCTACTGTATATGGTCGTTCTAACAAAAGTCAAGGGCAAATTAGAAGGCTAAGATGTTACTCCAACTGTGACACACCAGAGAGAAGAGAATACATTCATTACAGTTACACAAGTTAGAAGCTTCTGTTGATGACAAAAAAGACGAGACACAATGTTTGGAAAAGAAAGCCCATTAGAGACTAATTGGGGAGCTAAACCAGCTAGCACCTTGAAGTTTCAACTTCTGATTTTGTCAATCCAACTGGTTGGGCTTAACATTCGCACAGGCCTTAGGCCGCTCAACACACAAAGTAGACAAACAACCCAGACCAAGAATAGTAAAAATTGCGAAAAATTGCACGGGTTATTTAGCGCCCCTTTTTAACCTATAGCCGCTTTATTTTTATGTTTGCACCTGTATCCATTTTTTTGTTAAAAGCCTTTCGAAAAGACAATTTTACCCTTTTATTAAAAGACTATTTTCTCTTCAAGTAAACCTCAATCCTCTACTTTGCAAATACTCTCTCTCTCTCCCGTTCTTCGCTTTTATGAAATCAAAACGGTTATCGTCATTGTTTTTTTATTTTTCAACTGTTTGTTCGTCAACAATATTACGTATAATCACAAGTATATTACAGTAACTTTACGATTTGATTTATGGGTTTTGTTTGTTTTTGTGATAGCCATGTTCTATAGGGTTTTGTTTGTTTTTGAGATATTCATGTTCGATAGTTTGTTAGGGTTTAGTTCTATAGTGATTTTTGTCTTGTATACCTTAATTTTATGGAGCTGATATTTTTTGTTTTTTGTGTTTAATTATTGGTGTTAAATTGTGCTTTGCTGAAGTTTTTTTTTTGTAACTGGTTAACTTCAGCATTTTAGCAGGTGATGTTGTGTTTTATTTTTTGGTTAGTAGCTGATGTTTTTTGTTTTGTTTTGGTGCACTTCAGCATATTGGGAGCTTAAGTTTTTGTTTTGTTTTGATGATATGCTGAAGTTTTTGAACGTGTGTGTCTGCTTTGTGTTTTGTAACTGGTGAACTTCAGTTTGTTTTTGTTTAGGAGCTGAAATTTTTCCTTTGTTTTGGTGAAACTGCAGCATATTGGGAGCTGAAGTTTTTGTTTTGTTTTGGTGACCCTTCAACATATTGGGAGCTGACATTTTTTGTTTTGTTTTGGTGAACTTCAGCATATTGGGAGCTTAAGTTTTTTTGTTTTGTTTTGGTGATATGCTGATGTTTTTGAACGTGTGTGTCTATTTTTTTTTTCACACCGCTGTGAACTTCAGCTTGTTTTTATTTAGGAGCTGAAGTTTTTCCTTTGTTTTGGGGAAACTTCAGCATATTGGGAGCTGAAGTTTTTGTTTTGTTTTGGTGACCCTTCAACATATGGGGTGCTGACGTTTTTTGTTTTGTTTTGGTGAACTTCAGCATATTGGGAGCTTAAGTTTTTGTTTTGTTTTGGTGATATGCTGATGTTTTTGAACGTGTGTGTCTGTTTTTAATGAACATTCTATAAATTCTTTAGTTAGGGAGCTGAAGTTTTGTTTTGTGTTTTTTGTTATATTTTTTTGAAAGTGGGAGCTGAAGTTTTTTATTTTTTGTGTTTAATTATTGGTGTTATATTTTTATGAAAGTGGGAGCTGAAGTTTTGTGTTTTATAACTGGTGAACTTCAGCTTGTTTTTGTTTAGGAGCTGAAGTTTGTGCTTTGTTTTGGTGAAACTTCAGCATATAGGGAGCTGAAGTTTTTGTTTTGTTTTGATGACCCTTCAACATATTGGCAGCTGACGTTTTTTATTTTGTTTTGGTGAACTTCAGCATATTTGGGAGCTTAAGTTATTTTGTTTTGTTTTGATGATATGCTGAAGTTTTTGAACGTGTGTTTCTGTTTTGTGTTTTGTAACTGGTGAACTTCAACTTGTTTTTGTTTAGGAGCTGAAGTTTTTCCTTTATTTTGGTGAAACTTCAGCATATTGTCTTCATTGAAAATCTCAGGTCTCATCGTTACGAAAACTAATTTGTATTATGAAGATCAATCAGATTCGAAATTGCAATACTTACAATTTGAATTTTTGAATTTGAGTCTGGTTCAAATTTCTGGTTTGGGAGAGGAGATCTGAGAAGAGACGGAGTGATAGATACAAATCGTAAAGTGTTTTTATATATTTTGTCAGGGATAAAATGATTATATTATTACAAATTTTTTATCAACTAGCTATCAAATTAATAATTTATAAAAGTAAAGTATATATTAAAAAGTGATTGCTATATAGGGTATGGATTCAATCACCCCAAGAATAGCACTTGTTCTATTGCTCCTGCAGTTGTATCCTTCTTGAATTGTACTCCCTTCTGTCCATTTTAGTTGGTCATGTTTTTGTCTTACACGTCTTTTAAAAGAATAATTAATAAGATGGGCTTTTTGACTACAATATCATTATTTGTATCTTTAATCATGCAATATATTAATTTCTCTTCAATAAAAGTTTTCTCTATTAATCAATTTTTTTTACTCCAAGGATAATTAATGTAAAGGGCGTTAAACAGGGAAAATAATAGATTGTACCTTGATATTCAAAAATAGCAACTATTTTGGATCAAATATATTTAGTAATAACGATAATTAATATGGACAGAATGGAGCAGTAAGGTATGCTTTATCCTTCTACTATACCATGGCCTGCATGATAAGTAAATGTGACGCGGGGAGGTTGAGATTGGCATCCAAAACTAATTATAGAACGTTTCAATCTGGTCCTGGTCAGCTCTTTGCTGAAAGGTGGCACATAAAACAAGACAATTCTAACATTCAATTGCCGCCTTTTCTGCCAACTATTTTACAGTCTGCATGTTCATTCCTCCCTCCAAATCTCAATTTGCAGTACGTTAAACAACGAACTGATACTAAATTCTAACACAAGCTTTAATTAGAATCATGACTTAACCTTAATAAGCCAATTTACCTTAGTGGATAGAATTAAATCCACATAATTTTATCGATATTTGTGACATGGTTGCATGCATTAACTCACTATTGCTCAGTTGTTGCATGGGGCGCATTTAATCAGTCTATGATCAGTCTATGTGCTACTAACATTAACATATTCCATTTCCAGAATAAGGTCTACAAACCTGTATATATATATAAACTTGTATGATATTGAGGACTTCGTACAGAGAATGAAGGACACGTATTAAACTATTCGAGGAAGAGTAAGAACGCACAAAAAACTAGTACGTACGTAGATTAAGATGAAAATAAACATTGTTACTCTGAGTTTGTTAGCCCTGCTCTTGATCAGTTCAACAGTACTATTAGTGGAAGCAAGAACTAGGAATGATGAAGAGAAGAGAAGAAGCCAAAGGAGAAGTAGAACTGTAGGAAGCAGTAGAAGAAGAAGCAGTGGCGGAAGAAGATCATCAGGGTCTTCATCTTCACCGGGTTGCGATCCTTTATATTCATACCTCTTTGGTAATTGTGGTCAATGGCCTTTCCCTCGTAATTCTCGTAACAACCCCTTTCAGCAACCAACCCGGCCTTCTCCTTCACCTCGCCGCCGTACTCCGCCCCTGCGTCCTCCTCCGCTTATACCCTCTCCTCCTCCACAAGTTCTACCGCCACCACTTATTCCCTCTCCACCTCCTCTAGTTCCTTCACCTCCAACTGTTGTAACACCATCACCACCGCCGCTTGTAACACCTTCACCTCCGCCGCTTGTAATGCCATCACCTCCACCAGTTGTCTCTTCTCCTCCACCGGTGGTAACACCATCACCACCACCAGTAATCGCATCTCCTCCGCCATCACCACCACCAGCCTCTCCTCCGGCTTCACCACCACCAGCCTCCCCTCCAGTTTCCCCACCTCCTCCAGTAGTTCCTTCTGCACCACCACCTTCTTCTCCTCCGCCGATTCCACCACCACCTTTAGTTCCATCTCCACCTCCGCCAGAATCTCCACCATTCATATTATTTCCTCCACCACTAGTTGCTTCGCCACCTCCACCGGAGGAACCTGTCTTCCCTTGGTTATCCCCTCCTAACGCAGACACTCCAACTTTTCCGCTATTTTCTCCTCCACCTTTAGTACCCGATTTTCCCCTCCCACCACCTCAACAACCAAATTTTCCACCGCAAACTCCACTTGTCCCCATATTTTCTCCACCAGAACAAGATTTCCCCCCAGCTACACCACTTGTCCCCATATTTTCACCACCCCCATTCTTTACTCTTCCGCCGCCGGAACAAAACTTGCCTCCAGCTACACCACTTGTCCCCATCTTTCCGCCATCAGACGAGCCGCCAGTGATACCTGATCAACCACCAGACAATTTTCTGCCGTCACCGTTGATTCCTGATCAACCACCAAACAGTTTTCTGCCATCACCAGTGATTCCTGATCAACCACCAAACAGTTTTCTTCCATCACCGGTAATACCTGATCAACCACCAGAGACTTTTCTGCCGTCGCCGGTGGTTCCTGATCAACCACCAGAAATTTTCATGGCACCACCATTGGTTCCTGATGTACCAGAAAGTTCAATGTTACCACAATCCTTCATATCAGCACCACCAGTCCAACCAGCCGAAGCGCCGCCAGTTGCGGTTATTCCGCCATTTGAGCTTCCGCCTCAGCCGGACTCGCCACCATCCACCTGATAGCTAAGTCTAATTATGAACTCAATTTTAAAGGTGATGGATGCTGCCCCATAATCATAATTGAAGCTGCATGGTTTTTCGTTAATATTTCATTTCCTTTACCGATTGTAGTAAATTACCTGCTTATAATCTCTTATGCTACCGTAAAAGATTGCTCATTATTTTGATAAGATAATCTTTCAAGTCATCAGCTGGACAATTATCCTACGAATCCACACGTTCTTTTTGTTTTTCCCCGTTAAGAATCTACATGTTCGTTTCACTTTACAAATGACAAATTCTGGTCAATTTAGTACATTTTGTTTGAATTTAAGTAAAGAACAAAGTTTAGCTTTAGAAATATACGGTTAATCGCATTAATTGCCGAATTCAGAGCAGAAATAAGAAGGCCCCTAATGCGGATCTAGGCCTAGAGTAGAGAATCGAAATTATTTGTATAGAAAAGCTGAGGGAAGAAAAATCTGGTGAAATTTTATGAGATTGATTTTGAGACCACTATCATCTAAGTTAAAAGATATTATTGTTTACACCAAAAAAGAGTATTAATCAAATTTTTACAAGATTTAAAGGATATATGGTTTAATTCAATACGAATAATTAAAAATAACAGATAAATGGATTAAAGACAAAATAAACGATCAAACCAATCACAATACAATGACCAAGCCTGATTTTTAGATTGAACAGTGGAGCTCGTCCTCGCTTGGACCCTCGGTACAAGCTCGGGTAGCGATGCGGGAAAGAACGGATGAGTAATGCCATTTAACAATAGCTACAAGACAAAAGTAAACTTTTGTTACTTTGAATTACGTGTTACAATGTGTCACACTAAAGAGAAACTTTGTTTTTTATATAGTAGGGGAATTTCGGTCCTAGTATAAGTCTAAAAAGGGTAAAAATCTTCTTTTCCCGGTAATTGTTGATCTATAATTGATACCGAACGCGATTCGCGCTGTAATATCCAATTGAGCGCAAATATTACGGCACCCTATTCGTTATGCATAACTGTTCACCGTGTCTCCCCGGGTCCAGAAGTTATACTTGGTCCGAAGTACGTCACTTTACCATGTCCGATCTCAGATACATCGTCCATTCTTCCTGGATCTCGATACGAAAGGTTCCTGGCCTCGATTATAATCACGTCGACCCGTGATTCTCCTTCGTTCTCTCATCGAGAAATCAGGAAAAACTTTATCCCTGATTTTACTCGTACATAGATAGTCCTCTCATTTTTCAGAGAGTAGCTTAATCGAAGCTACGTGATGTGATAAATTAACCTTGATTCCTTCTTCCATACGTTACAACCGAGTTGACGGGTCAGCGAAACGTTCCATCAGTCGCGTCATTCTGACTTCGGATCGATACGTGTCAGTCGCGAGTTGACTGTCCTCGAATGCGAAACATCACACATTGATTGTCCTTCCTCTATAAAAGCTCCGACCCCTTTTTAAGCTTTTTACTTTCCGATACAAAGCTCTTTGATTTGCCCTCGAATCAAATCTTCATACATTGCTTTCTAGATCTTCATATTAGACCTTCATATTTTTCTTCAAACCTTCATATTTTCAAGAATTCGATGGCAAAAACATCCAAATACGTGCCTCAACAAACCGCCCCTTCAACTTCCAACCCGACCATAGATGCCGTGGTGACCGTTCTTGAGGTGGTCCTGGAGCCTCCTTTGAAGAGTTTCGTTCCTAGAGGGGCTGTGCGATCGAAAATGACTTCAAAGTCGAGAAAGCCTTCAGTCAACAGGACTAAGGTGAGAGAGTATGGAGGTACATATGCTCCGTAAATGAGGACACACTCCCCACCATTCACGTGGACTGCAATTGGGAGGGAAAGGAGGCCCGTTCCCATGGTGACTCTTCCTCCCGAATAATTACATTTACATACTTAACTTTTATTTTTGCTAAGTCTTTTTCCCTCTCACAAGTTTGCCCAAGACCACCGAGCTTCAGCCATTGGATGAGGACGAGGCCCCATCCTCGCTTGCTGAACCCCTCCGCTTCGGGATAGCCCGGAGTTGTCGTAAAGGAGGAGAAAAAGAAGAGAAAGAGGAAATCATCTGGTTCCCCAGATGCTGAGGTGAAGAAGAGTTGTTCGGGTCCAGAAAAGCAATAAAAAGAGTACCAAAGCAAGGGTACCGGACCCCAATTCCCTTTTCCGGCTCAGGGATTACCCTGAGGATGATGATCTGGAGTTCATCACTCATGGTTCGACCATCGACGAAGAAGAGCAGGCGGCAACCGGAGAAGGTGCCCGAGAGGCCGATCCCCCTCTAGCTCGGGAACTAGAAGAAAAATTAAAGGCCGCATCCTCTTGAGAAGCCGCTCCTACCCTGAAGGAAGTAGTCGGTGTCATCGATATCGTAGAGACGACGTCCCACATAGAGTCTATGTTCCAAGAGGCTCAAGCCAACAAAGAGAAATCAAATAAGATGATACGGGGCACAAATAATGCCCTCGACATGTTCTTTGACGGCACAGACATGAGCACGTTGGAGGACTACTCGGGACTTGGCCACCTGGAGAGCCGAGCTCAAGCCCAAAGCTATGAGGCATTTCTATGTAAAAGAACGGTCATTTTTACTATCCCGGCTGATGCTCAAGTACCGTCTACTTCGGTGGGTGTGACCAGCTATCTTCGTTGCCTGGTGACCGAGGAGGACTATTCGAAGATGAACAGAGTAGACACATCGAGCCTATTCAATGAGGCGCAACAAGAACTGAACCCGGTAAGATGACTCCTCATTGTACCCTTTGCGAATCTTGCTTAGTTTCATCATGTTCTAACGAACTTATCATTTTGTTATTTAGGCTTCGGTGCTCCACCATGAAAGCTTCCTTCGGTCCCGAATAGAGATCAACCAGCTCGAGTTCGAGCTCAAGGAGCATGTTCGGAAGAATAACATGTATATGGCTCTCAGTGAACAACAAGACAAGGCTCTCAAAGACCTTCCAATTCTCCGAGCCAAACAAGAAAAGGCACAGAAGGAAGCCTCGTTTGTGAAATGGGAGCATGCCGATCTGGTCGATAAGGTAAGGATTTTTTAGACCAAAAAAATCTACTCGTGATGTCTAACGATGCAGCCTCGCAGGTCCAAGAGGAGGTAGTTGATTGACAAGCTCCAGGCCGAGATGAACGAGGTCCTAACTACGACCGAGGCGCTGAAGAGCAGGATGAACTTGTTGGCCTTATAAAAGGAGGCTACAAAAGAGGAGTTAGCATCGGTGAAGGACCAGCTCCGAGTGGAAAATGACAAAGCTGACAAGTGGTCTCGGCTAAACGATGAACTCGGAGCACAATTAGGTTCAGCCGTCTCTGAACGGGAGGATCTTGGCTAGGAACACACTGCGCTGAAGTCCAAATTACAGACAATATTGGTTGATTCCCCCGAGGTTGAAGAAATGATGGCCCAGTATAAAGCCGATGTGGAGATAACCTAGGAATGTTTAAGAACGAAGACCCAGTATGTAAAGCGGCTATCTCGGAGGGAGACCCTCAAAGAGATTCATGCGCATGGTTTCGACCTGTCGTCCGAGATTGAAGAGGCCAAGAGGCTTGAGGCCGAGGCGAAATAACTTTATGAGCTCGAAGGTCCCGAAGGCTCCGAAGGTTCCAATGGTTCTGGTGACGAGCCAAGCTCTGGTGAAGATGAGGCGGATATGCCTTAGTTCTTTTTTGGTTTCCTTTTTGTATGTTTTCTCTCTTATTTATTCTGAGGTTGTTTTATCGTGCCTGTGTAAATATTTTTTGAAATAAATAATCCCTTTGTTTCAATTTGTGTGAACCTATTTCTTTTTTAGTCTGTACCAAAAAGAATGACCTATTTCCCTATTTGAAAATAATTTACCTTTATGCAATGATTTATAGCCACACAAAATATATATACCTCATTTTACACCAAAAGTTCAAAAGTCTTATCTCTTTTCTTAAACTCTGTGTCCATTCAAATGGGTTCACATAAATTGAAACAGAGGGAGTATAAAATTTTCCCTTTGGCAACACCATGTTTTTACTTTTCAGCATCTGATTGCAATATTTTATTTTTGTATCACCCATAACGCCTTAGCATAGAATCAAACGTAATTTGGATCATCCATTCTCTGAAAGTCCGAATGAGGACTGATTTTGATGGCAGCTCCGGATTACTCGTGGATTTGAAATTTTGATAAAATCTAAGGACTTTATGATGCTTAAGTGTTTTAGTCATATACAACGATGTTTTTTTCGAGGGTAACCCTTTAATAGGTTTTGACTACATATAAGGGGCCTTACTTTCTGAGTACAGACTCGGACGTCTCCCAGCCATTTTAGGGCGGCCTTAGCCTTTCATGTTCGGGTTGCCTAATAGGATTGGTGCCTCTGGGATTCAATAGCCCAGGTCGTTCGATTTTTTTATCGGACGAAAGTCCCTGAGTCGGGGTAGCCCATGGGATTCAGGATTTAGGATCCATTGTAAAGCATCTGCGAACAAAAATGCGTAATAATAAAGTATGGAGGAAACAAAGATTTCATCCATTGCTTTATAGGTAAAGTACATAAATGGAGGTGCATAAGCCTTGTGCTAGGGCTAGAGTAGGATACATGGGTAGGGTTCGTTTGACCGTTTGACCCTTACAATGAATCCTAACCACCAAGCCTTGGCTTTTGATATATAAAATTTTCCCTTTCTGAAGTTCTTAACCTTGGGGTAAAGGCCCCCAGCATTTGAGGTCGAACTTGTGAGGGGTCGAATATTGTTGGTTTGGTGAAAATGATCAACAATTCCGGTTTAAGGTCAGTCTCCAAAACTAATGTAGCACGTTTTACTATTGCCTCATTAAAAATCTTGCCGAAAAACCCACTTCGTGACAAACCGGTTCAAGGAAAAAAGAGTAAAACACGTGCTTTCAGACCTAATTGTCATATTTGCCATTCACCAAGTACCTGCATAAGTTAGTTCGTAATATAACAAAATTTAAAAGGGAACTGAGTTTATATCTTAGCAATAATATCGCTTTAAGTGTACCACATTCCAGTTGTTCGGTAGTTGTACATCGTTTTTCGACTCGAGTTAATACGAGCCTTTGCCAGTTATTCCAGCAACTCTATATGGTTCTTCCCAATTCTGGCCCAGTTTCACCATTGTTTGGGTTCCTGGTGTGTAGCATTACTTTTTTAACACCAAGTCCCTAACTTGTAAATGTCAAAGATTGGCTCTTTGGTTGTAGTACCTCCCTACTTGCTGCTTCTGGGCGGCTAATCGAAACAGGGTGGCTTCCCAGATTTCTTCCAATAACTTCAGGCTCGTGGTCATGGCCTCATCATTCGATATTTCAGTAGCATACTGGAACTTAAGGCTTGGTCCCCTACCTCGACCGGTATTAAGGCTTCCGCTCTGTAAACTAGAGAAAATGGGGTTGCTCCGGTACTCGATTTCAAAGTTATACGATATGCCCACAAGACTCCAGGAAAGATTTCCTTCCATTTTCTTTCCAATCAGTCAATCTTAATTTCAAGTTTTGGAGTATAGTTTTGTTCGTTGATTCTAGTTGCCCGTTCCCACTAGGTTGGTAGGGCGTTGATAATATCTTCTTGATTTTGTGGTCTTAGAAAAACTTACTTACCTTGCTGCCGACAAATTGTTTTCCGTTGTCGCAAACGATCTCGGCCAGTATCCAAATCGACATATTATGTGATCCCAGATGAAGTCGATTACTTCTTTCTCCCGGACCTCCTCGAACGCCTGAGCCTCGACTTATTTGGAAAAATAATCGGTCATGAGCAGTATGTATTTGGCTTTATCTGGCGCCCATGGCAGGGGACCGACGATATCTATTCCCCATTTCATAAACGGACATGGTGACAGGATTGGGTAAAGTATCTCTCCCGATCGATGAATCATCGCGGCGTGCCTTTGACACTCATTGCATTTTCGTACGAAGTCTTTCACATCTTTCTCCATTTCATTCTTGTAGTAACTAGCTCTGATTAGCTTCTGAACTAGGGATTCTACCCTAGAGTGGTTCCCCCAAATGCCCTCGTGCACCTCTCTCATAGCGTATTCGGTATATCCCGGACCTAAGCACCTATCCAGTGGGCCGAAGCAACACTTCGCGAACGTGAAAGGCAGTTCGCGACCGCGAAGAATAACACCAGAAGACAGAAAACAACAGTTCAAAAATAGGAGGAATTGACCTGTAGCCCACCCGGAACACACCTGAGGCCCCCGAGACCCAGTCTAAACACATAAACAAGTTCTATAACCTAACCCGGACTCGCTCGGGGTCTCAAATCACATCAAACAACACCAAAAATGCAAATCACTCCATGAATTGAATTATGAACTTCCAAATCTTCCAACTTCGAAAAATCGGGTCGAAACCAATCAAACAAACCCGAAATGATGCTAAACTTTGCAGACAAGTCCCAAAAGGCAGGAGCTGCGCCAACTCTCGGAATCGCATTCCGACCCCGATATCACAAAAGTCAATTGTGGGTGAAACTTCTCCATTTTCAAAACTTCAAATTTTCCAACTTTCACCGAATTGCCTCAAATTACCCTACGGACCTCCAAATTCGAATTTTGATGCGCGCCTAAGTCCAAAATCACCATACGGATCTGTTGACATTATCCAAAACTTATTCTAGAGGCGTTTACACAAAAGTCAAATTACGGTCAAATTCTCACCGCTTAAGCTTCCAAAACTAGAATACTTCTTCCAATTCGACCCGAATCATCCGGTAACTGAATTCAACCATGCACGCAGGTTGATATACATAATGTGAGGCTACTCAAAGCGTTATGCCACCGAATGAAGCTTAAATTATCAAAACGACCGATCGGGTCGTTACAGAGATGCAGGTCATTTATTGCACCTTAGTCGTGCTTGAGTTTTGTAACATATGGTGCTATCTGTATCACCAGAGATGATATTATACATTTGGAATGCTTGTGGTTGACATTCGGGTATTTCATAGGTATGAGCATTCCGGCTCGGTAGGTATTTCCTATTTAGATTATTATGTTAGGATCAGGTGGCACGCTGCCACGGGTACTATGGCTGGATCGGGTTGCACGTCGTAATGGTATCATGTGTGGATCGGGTTGCACGCCGCAATAGTGTGATGTTGAGTGCAGTTCCCTATATCTATTCTTGTGTGTTTTATTTATCATTTTCTAAGGAAGGTTCATAACATCTTTTCGGTTGTTTAATTAGTTACGTAGGTTGAGTAGTTCTTTCCACAGTTCATATTCCTTATGTATCACATTCGAGTTTGTGGAATGTTGGTACATTGTGGCATCATATAAGACTTCTAGCAGTGCTTGAGATGTCTTATTGCATGAACAACTTATACTGGCTGAGATGAGATTATTGGACCTAGGATCAGTGCGATCAGATTATATGAGGCATATTAAAAAGCAAATATTGTTATTTGGTTTATAATGAGGTAATGGTTCTTGTCAGGAGAAGGAACTCAATGATTTGTTGACTCGGCAGTTGGTTATGAAATTCTACACATATCTTCCGTCGTGGAAATATTGCAAGAATTGGAACATGACTTATATGTGTCATGAGGTATGTTATGCGCATCTGATTCGTGGAATTTTGGCTATTGTGGTCAGGGATGTTATTATGGTCATGTGAATCGTACGGTTCATGGTATGGATTCAGTAAGGGCATATAATCATGTTATGGTATAGTGTGTAGTGATTAATACGATGTTCGTGTGTTAGAATATGGTATCGTGGAGAAACTCCAGATGTTGGAATTTGTATCTAAAGCTTGCTAGCTAATGTAGCAGGAAAGATCTTTAGTCTGGCTCGAGCTAATCTGCTCAACTAGGTTGCGGTGGCACGGGTAGGTGCACGAGGTGTTAAAAAGTGATTTTGGACAACTCTGGAGAAGCTCTTAGTACGTTCATGGACGAACATATGCTTAAGTGGGAGAGAATGTAACGACTTGATCGGTATTTTTGAGCTTTAAGGCCTTGAGTAACTTCGCTTCAGGTATTATGACTTGTCCATGTGATCGGAATTGAATTTCGAGAAGTTCGGAGTTGATTTGAAAAGATTATTCTAATTTTGAAATCTCTAAGTAGGAGGAATTGACTAAGGTTTGATTTTTGAGTAAACGACCTCGAAATAGGGATTTAAAGGTTCCAACAGGTTCGTATGATGATTTTGGACTTGGGCATATGTCCGGATTGGGTTTTGGATGACCTGGGAGCTTTTCGGCGCCTGTTGTGGAAAGTTGGCATTTTGGAAGAATTTCATAAATTTGGGGTGAAGTGTATTTTAATATTATTGATGTCCATTAGGAATTCCAATCCCCGGAATATCTGTGTATGGTGATTCTGGTCTTAGGAGCACGTCCGGGTGTGGATTTGGAGGTCCATAGGTCATTTTGGGGTCATTTGGCGAAAGTTGGAAGTTGAAGGCTTTTGGAAGTTTGACCAAGAGTGGAATTTTTGATATCAGGTTCAGATTCTTATTCCGGAATTTGGAGTAGGTCCGTAATGTCAAATGTGACTTGTGTGCAAAATTTGAGGTCAATCAGACGTGATTTGATTGGTTTCGGCATCGGATGTGGAAGTTAGAAGTTCAATAGTTTATTAGGCTTGAATCGATGCGCAATTGTAGTTTTGATGTTATTTGGTATGATTTGAGTCCTTGATCAGGTCCGTTTTATGTTATGGAGCGGGTTGGTGTGATTGGACGGGGTCCCGGGGGCCTTGGGTGTGTTTCGGATGTGTTTGGGTTGTATCGTGCTCTTATTTGATGTTTCAATGTCGTTTCTTTGGGCATAAAGGGTACCATATTAGGATAACGACCTTTTATTTGTGATTGGATTGAACCACTAGATCTGTATCGTAATTATGGAGCCATAGAAACAAGAATCTTCGAAGTCCGATGTCGTATGAGTGAGTTATGCCCATTTCTGTGTCGGGAAAGATTGATGGTTTCTGGTGCGGACTTTGTTCTTCGAGAACACAAAGAAGGAAATTTGGGTTGACTGGTCAATGCGAAGAATTTCTCTTCGCGAAGGTTTTCCCGCGAACACGATGAAGAAAATCGCCTGGACAATATTTGGGCATATCTTTAATTCTAGAGCTCCATTTGAGGTGATTTTCACGGTGTTGTTCTCGTCTCAACAAGGGGATAAATATATTACCTTTATTTTGATTTTTCTCTTTGATTATTTCTATTGGTTATTATTTTTATCCGTATTTGGATTATAGAAATTGGGATTTTGAGCCCCAAAGTTGAGAAATGGTAAATCCTTGATATGAGGGTCGATTCATGGATGAAATCGAATGATTTTCTAGATATAGACCATATGAGTTATGGATAATATTTATTTTCAAAATTTTTCGAAATCCGAGCACATGGGCCCCAGGGTCGACTTTATTGACTTTTCGAGCGGAATTGGGAATTGTTATAAATTGATTTATTATGAGTTTTAGAGTATATTGTTATTGGTTTTCACATTGTTTGACTAGTTTTGGAGCGACAGACATCGATTTGAGGTGTTAGAGTGGCGTTGGATCCGGTTATGGAAATTCGGAGCGAGGTAAGTCTCCTGTATAACTCTGTGAGGGGAAAATTACCCCTAGGTGTTGTATGTTGATGTGTGCTACTTTTTGTGGGGGCTACTCACGCGCGAGGTGACGAGAGCCCTACGTAGCTACATTCATGTTACTGTCCGGGTAGGCTTAGGTTCACATCATGCTCTAGTTGTACTATTTGAGCAGTCTCTCGCTTATTAAATTCCTCTGTTTTACATTTCTACTTGAGACTGGACTTGCTATTGTAGAGACTTCACGAGTTCATGACTAGTCATCGAACAATTTCACTCCTCTTACGGCATATTTTCGTGATATATATATGTTTCATAGAAAGGTTTTGGTTAAAGAAAATACAACTCATACGTTTATTTGTGAGTTGGGCCAAGGACCCATCAAAGCCTCTTATTCTACTGGGATCGAGTCTTTCGCCTCAGCAAGATTTATGTACCATACTCTCATGGGAGTAGGTCATTCGCCTCGGCAGGTTAATAGATGCATCTATGGTTCGTGCCATTCGATCCTCGACAGCGCACAATTTAAATATTTATGTTGGATCGGTCCGTACGCCTCGGCATTTCCTATAACACATCCTTATGGAATCGTGCATAATATTTGTCAAGAAGCTAGTGTATCTATGAGTTTTTCCTGATTTGAATTATGACAATCTATTTGATAAGATCCGCTATATCTATATATAGGCTCTGGTTAAGGAGGGAATTTCTAATGGAGAGCTTGAATTCATTGTAAAGAGGAGAATTTGTACCACGTGTTTTGTACTTGTTTATTTTATTTATTTACTCTGCCTCATATTTATTTACCTCTTTACGGTACCTGATATTATTGGATCACTAGTGAGTGTCGATGTCGACCCCTCGCCACTACTCCTCCGGGTTAGGCTAGATACTTACTGGGTACACGTGAATTTACGTACTCATACTACACTTGCTGCAAATTTTTGTGCAGCTACATATATGTTTGGAGGCCTTGAGAGAGCAGAGGCGTGTATATACAAGGGACTTAAGTGAGCTGCATTCCATATGTCGACTCGCAGCTAGCAAAGTCTCCTTCAGAGTATTTATATTTTTTTCTGTGCAATTTATATTCTTGAAAGATGTTGTATTTTATTTTACATTCCTAGTTGATACTCATGCACTTGTGACACCGGGTTTTGGGGTGACTATTGGTTGTTCTGTAGTGAAATTGATAAAAATATTATTATTTACTCTGTAAATTCTACCTTTTACTATTTAATTGAAGGAAATATGATTTCAAAAATATTAAAAAAATAAGATTCAAATTAAGTATTTATTGTTGGCTTGCTTAGCAGTGGTGTCCGGTGCCATCACGACTTTTAATAAGTTTTTGGACCGTGACAAAAATATGCTCCACTATCCGCAAGGGTCTTGCCTTTCTTGTGAATTATCTGGACAAAACATTAACTACAATAAATCTAGAATTATCCTCTCCAAGAATTGTACTAGAGACTTTATTGCTAATATCTCCACTAGCTTAGGTATCAAAAGTGATACTTCCTTTGAAAAATATTTAGGTTTTCCAATTATCAATGGGAATCCTACATATAAGGATTACCAACATATCATTCATAACATGCGAACTAGACTATCAGGATGGAAAACAAATTGTATGAATTTAGCAAGGAGAGCCACCCTGATTTCATCAACCCTTTCAATTCTTCCAGCTTACTACATGCAATATACTCTCCTACCCACCAAAATACTAAAAACAATTGATAAATTACAAAAAAAAATCATATGGGGTACTACCGACAACAAAAAGAAACTACACTTTCTTAATTAGGATGTGGTCACAAACAAAAAAGAATATGGTGGATTGGGTATAAAGAAATCTAAATCAAAAACTTAGCCTTACTAGCCGGTCTAGCATGGAGATTAGCTAATAATCCTATTAAACTTTGGGCGCATGTCATCACCAACAAATATATTAATCATTCTAAATACAACACTTCTTTCATATGGGAAAGCATAACCTCAGGATGGTCAATCTGCCAACAAGGAATGTCATGGTCTATCCATCATAATTCTTACCTTAATATTTGTGATACTAAGTGGATCCCCAACTGTAATAATCTTAGGAGTTATGTTATAGGACCCCTTAAGAAACATTAAGCTACCCTATCAATTAAGAATATTCATTCTAACAATGTTTGGGATTTGGGACAAATTTCATTAAATATCCCTAATGATATGCATGAAAGGATTACTTCCATCATCATTAACTCAAGGGCCAAAAAGGATACCATAATATGGGGTAATAAAGGGGCCTTATTGTAACGACCCGGTCGGTCGTTTTAATAATTAGCGCCCCGATCCCCTATTTACCATTTCTCCATGTCTATTTATGTTATTGAAACTTGTCGGAGCATTGAGAGATGAAATCCGGGGTGATTTTGGACACATAATCCATAAATGTAGAATTTACTTTAGAAATCTGGCCGTAGCTAGATTTGTGTGAAGACGGATCCGGAATGGAATTCCGTCAACTCCGTTAGCTCTGTTGGGTGATTTCGGGGTTAGGAGCGAGTTCTAAATGTATTTTGGAGGTCGGTTGTGGATTTAGGCTTGAATTGGCGAAAGTCAGAATTTCGGCGATTTAGGCCGATAGGTAAGATTTTGATATCGGACTCAGAATGGATTTCAAAAATCGATAGCAGGTCCGTAATGTCGTTTATGACCTATGTGCAAAATTTGAGGTCATTCGGATGAGTTTAGACGTGTTTCGGTGTCGGATGTGAATTCTAGAAATTTCCTAAGTTCTTAGGCTTCAATCTATGCATAATTGATGATTTTGATGTTATGAGATGTATTTTTAAGGCTAGACCAAGTTTGAACAAGGTACTAGGGTCAGTTAGTAGGTTTGGTCGAGGTCTCGGGGGCCTCGGGGTTCTTTCGGATGCCCAATGGGTGAGTTTTGTGAAATTGAGAACAGTTGAACCATTCCGGTTCTGGTGTCTCACACCTGCGATGGTATTTCCGCAGGTACGGACACGCAGGTGCGAAGGGGGAGCCGCAGGTGGGATTTGAAGAGGAGGATCATAGGTAACATTTTCTAACCTTAATCCCTTTATATATCATTAATCCCTATTATTTTGCTCAATCTAATCAAGGAAAGTTCATGAGAGAATCGGTGTTCGGGAAATATAAATCTTACCCGATTCCGAGACGTGGGCCCGGGGGGGGGGACTTTTTGGGCGAATTTCATAATTTTGCGTAATAGCTTATAGATAATTAGCTATTTTGTTCCCTTGAAGTGATATTTACACCATGCACCATGCAATCGATTTGAATAGATTTTGGCCACCCGGAGTCAGATACTCGTGGCAAGAGCTTGGTATTGAGCTGATTAGCGCAGTCCAGGTAAGTGGCTTGCCTAATTTTGTGTTGGGGACTTTCCCTTAGGCATTTTCATACTGATTTTGTTATGTGGACGCCGTGTACGCGAGGTGACGAGTGCGTACACGGGTCATTGTTGCTAAAATCCTATTTTTACTCCCATGAAATCACTCATTTCCATTCGTATATTACTGTTTCCTATATTAATTCAGTAGATAGCCTAAGAGTAAGCATGCCTACCTGTTCTGATTGATTTCCTTTTATTTGCTACTAGACACATCATGCTTAGGTAGTTTTACTCTATTCTTACTTGTTGTTCTTCCTGGACTATTTAAGTTAAGCCATAATTGACATATTTTTGCTTTGCATATTTAAATTGGGACTACAGACCGAGATCTGGGAGCTTTCCCCATGTACTGCATTTCATATTTAAATTGGGACTACGGACCGAGTTCCGGGAGCTTTCCCCCTGTACTGAAATGCATATTTAAATTAGGACTACGGACAAAGATCCGGGAGCTTTCCCCCTTTACTGCATAGCATATTTAAATTGAGACTACGGACTGAGATCCGGGAGCTTTCCCCGTGTACTGCATTGCACATTTACTGTTGAGATATATGTTGTGATGAGCCTAGGGATCTCTTTATGTTATTAAATCTTTCCGTTTTTGTTAATCCTGTTTATCATTGCTTATCTATTTTTCATTGTTTTAAATTGTATATTGACTTGTTTTACAAACTCAATAGAGCCTCAACCTGACCTCATCACTACGTGACTGGGGTTAGGCTTGGCACTTACGGAGTACCGAATGTGGAGTACTCGTTCCCTTTCCTGCGCATGTTTTCATGTGCAGATCCAGGTACCAGCATCCAGTATCGTGGCTAGGAGTTGTCTAGCAGCAGCCAGGAGACCGCGAGGTAATTCTGCCGCGTCCGCAGAATCCCACGAGTCCCCTTCTACTCTAGTATAGGCATAAAAGACTTGTATATTTTTGCATTGTTCATTGTATAGAGATACATTTAGTACAGATCTTGTGACTATGGTGACATTTCCGGGTTTTCGGAAGTAAAAATGTATATGCTGAGCAGCTACGTTATATCTATTTGAGGTCTTTTCTGTCATTTCCGCCAATTTTAGGCTTACCTAGTCATAGAGATTAGGTGCCGTCATGATACCTTTCGGAGGGTAAATTGGGTCGTGACAAGTTGGTATCAGAGTGTATAGGTTCATAGGTGTCACAAATCACAAGCCGATTTATTAGAGTCTCACGGATCGGTGCGGAGACATCCGTATCTATCTTCGGGAGGCTATGTAACTATTAAGAACAATCAAATTCTTTGGAATTCCTAATCGTGCTAGTTGCTTTCATCAAATTCTTAAACTCTATTTTATTCTTGTTTGCAGATGGTTCGTACCCGTGTCGGACGTACTGATGACCAGACACCCGAGCCCCCAGTAAGATCCACCAGAGGCAGGGGCCGGGGCAGGGGACGAGCATGCGGTGCAGCCCGAGCACCGGCTAGAGCAGAGGCAGAGGAGACCTCAGCAGCTACAGTTGGAGGGGCACAGGAGGTCCCTACTGTTACTCCAGACCTCCAGGAGACATTGGCCCAGTTCTTGAGTGCCTTCAGTACTCTGTCTCAGGTGGGTCTACTCCCGATAGCTCCAGCTAGATCCCTGGCCGGAGGAGGGACACAGCCTCCCGCGGCCCGTACTCCTGAGCAGAGGGTTCATATTGGGCAAGTTCCAGAGTATATTCATATTCCCCCAGCAGCTCCAGCTCAGCATGAAACTAGGATAGTTGTTCCTGAGGCAGAGCAGCTCCGACTTGAGAGGTACAAGAAGTACCACCCACCTGAGTTCAGCGGACTAGCTTCGGATGACGCCCTGGTTTTTCTTGAGGGATGTCATCGCATTCTCCGCACGATGGGTATTGTGGAGACGAGTGGGGTTTCTTTCAGTGCTTTCCAGCTGAGGGGAGCAACTTATCAGTGGTGGCGTGCTTTTGAGCTTAGTAGCCCGGATGAGGCAGCTTCACTTACTTGGGCTCAGTTTTTCGAGATGTTGTTACTTGGGTTTGTCCCTCAGAGCTTCAGGAATTCTTGGCGTGCGGAGTTTGAGCAGCTACGCCAGGGTGCCATGGCTATGTCAGAGTATGCAGTCGGTTTCAGCGATTTGGCTCGCCATGCACCAGCTTTTCTTTTCACTGTCAGAGAGAGGGTTCGACGCTTTATTGAGGGACTCCACCCCAGTATTCGGAACAGCATGGCCAGAGAGCTGGAGACTGATATTACTTACCAGCAGGCCGTGAGTATTGCCCGGAGGATTGAGACTATGTTAGCCCGGGACAGGGAGGAGAGAGAGGCCAAGAGGTCTCGAGAGATTTGTCATTTTTCAGGAGCTCGTGCACCAACAGCACGCTATGGTAGGGGTTTTATGAGTCACCATGTTCATTCATCTCTCCCAGCAGCCATCGGTATTCCAGCTCCTCCTAGACCTCAGGAGCCTTATTATGCACCACTAGTATCTCAGGTGCCTCCTGCTCAAGGTGCTATCACTGGCCAGCCCAGCATGCCAGTTCAGAGTCAGCAGCAGCCGCCACGTCCTCTGAGGGGTTGCTTTGAGTGTGGTCACCCTCATCATATGATCAGAGATTTCCCCCGAGCGAGGAGGGGCGCACCACCTCAGACTTATTAGGGTGCACCCCCTTCAGATTTATCAGGCTCCACGTCTTCTCCTTGGTCCTCCAGCTATTCTTCCAGCCCCAGCTGCTACCCCACCACCTTAGGCAGCTCGAGGTGGAGGTCGGGGAGGTCGAGGTCTACCTAGAGGGGGAGGCCATGCCAGGTACTATGCTCTTTCGGCCCGGTCCGAGGCCATTGCTTCAGATTCAGTCATTACAGGTATTGTTCCCGTTTGTCATAGGGATGCATCAATATTATTTGACCCAGGCTCTACATATTAATATGCGTCTTCCTATTTTGGTTCACATCTGGGGATAGCCCGGGACTCTTTGAGTTCCCCTGTTTATGTTTCTACTTCGGTGGGAGATTCTCTTGTTGTGGACTGCGTATATCGGTCATGTTTGATTACTATCAGTGGTTTTGAGACGAGAGTTGATTTGCTACTACTCAGTATGATAGATTTCGATGTTATATTGGGTATGGACTGACTGTATCCCTATTATGCTATTCTTGATTGTCACGCCAAGACCGTGACGCTGGCTATGTCAGGATCTTCGAGGTTAGAGTGGAGAGGTTCCTTGGAGCATACTCCCCGCCGAGTCATTTCCTTTCTTAAGGCCCAACAGATGGTTGGAAAGGGGTGTTATGCATATTTGGATTATGTGAGAGATGTTGGAACTGAGACCCCTACAGTTGAGTCAGTTCTAGTTGTAAGGGACTATTCTGATGTATTTCCAGTTGATCTTCCGGGTATGCCACCCGATAGAGACATTGATTTCGGCATTGACTTGTTGCCGGGCACTCAGCCCATTCCCATTCCTCCTTATCGCATGGATCCTCCTGAGTTGAAGGAGCAGTTACATGAGTTTCTTGAGAAGGTATTCATCAATCCCAGTGTATCACCTTGGGGCACTCCGGTATTATTTGTGAAAAAAAAGGATGGCTCGATGCGTATGTGTATTGACTACCGGCAGCTGAATAAGGTGACAGTGAAGAACAGGTACCCATTGCCTCGCATTGATGATCTATTTGACCAGTTACAGGGTGCTAGGGTGTTCTCCAAGATTGATCTATGTTATGGTTATCATCAGTTGAAGATTCGGGAACGGGTATCCCGAAGACTGCATTCAGGACTAGATATGGCCACTATGAGTTCCTTGTTATGTCATTTGGGTTGACCAACGCCCCAGCAGCCTTCATGCACCTGACGCACAACATATTTCGGTCTCATCTTGATACTTTTGTCATTGTGTTGATTGATGATTCTGGTATATTCTAGGTCCCAGGAGGACCATGAGCAGCACTTGAGGACCGTGCTTCAGACA